>UXUI01009249.1:4978-15141 GCA_900576705.1 Enterobius vermicularis
AAAAGTCTATAAAATTTTAGCGGTACTCGGGAACAAAGTGTAAAACAACCAAGCATATTTTAATTCTGGGAACTCAACATGAAATTAATTTTTCAACATGACTTCTACTGGTGAAGCAAAACTTTGCTGTAAAAGATACGTACCGTGATTAAAGATTCTGAAGAGAATATAATACCTTTAAAAAACTCAAGTAGCTTTCTGACGCAATCCGTATTTCCGCAGGAAGTTTACCAAACAGTTTTCGTGCATAAGTTTGCCAAAAACGTTGCGTATGAAGATCCCGTATGCATAACAATTCATTTCTGGAATAAAATTTTTCTCCACCAATCAGCGAGCAAAACTTAATAGCCTAAAAACAAAATTTCTTCATTCATTTTCAACCGGAAGAGATTATAGAGCACAGTTTACGAAGAGATACTAGAAAATAGTGAAATAAATAAAAATGATTTCACACGAACACTTACATGATTAATAGCCAAAGGATTGTCTAAGTTGTCATACAAACTATTTCTTAGCACCAACTCATGATCCGATTTGGGATCATCCATGACCGTGTTTGAAAATAATTCTACATTCTTACTAGAGTCAGTGCAAGAAATAACTGTCTCCTGGGTACCATTCCTGTTTAACATTTTCTTTGACTTTGGATTATCAACCTAGAATGAACATATTCTAAACATAAAAACGTACTTACGAGAAATCGGAAATAAAAAGGAAGAGTTTGTTTAAAAATTTTAATTTTCAAAAATCACTTTAAACTCGACGCAGGATGAATAATAAGTATCATTCTGAGACAAGTCAGGAGGAAACTGCTCGTCAAGTTGAAGCAATCGTACTCGCAGATTTTCTTCCTTAACTAATTCAGTGAAATGCCGAACTTCTTTGAACGATGAAACAATTGTAAAAGCAACCCCGTAACCACCTGTAAAAACAGGAGAATGTATTAAAAAAATTTTAGACCAGAATGCTACCCCCAAAAAATCCAAATCTCAGTGTATAAAACAATTAACCAAATCGACCAGCACGTCCAATTCTATGCAAATAAGTCTCGCAGTCTAACGGTGCACCCATGTTTACTATCACATTAACATTTCCAACGTCAATACCTCTAGCAGTCTGAAATAACAATATAAAAAAATCATCTTACAAAAATCAAACCTACTCACTCGAGCCGTGAAAATGAAATTTTAAAAAAATCAGTAAATTAATTCATAAGAGTCTTTTGGGGGAAAGCCTTTTATGTATATGAGGTGATAAAATAAACTACATAAAATAAAAATATATGAGAGCATATATTTGCAAGATGCGATATCAGAATAAAGAACCTAGATTCATCTTGCATGTGCAATTTACAAAAACCGTTGTATGAAACTCTGATGACGTTTGAAACAACGTGGGATACTCCATAAACCAAAACTTCAAAGAAAAAAAAAAGATAAGAAGAAAAGTAAAAATCACGAGATCTGTCGAAACAAGAATTTTAACACCAAAGTTCCGCAGCTGTTTCATTATCTTATTTCGCTCACTTTGTTCCATCGCGCTAGAGATAAACGCAACATCAAAATCTTCATTTGACAAGAAATCATAAACGTTCTTACATCTAAAAACACACACAGTTGGTTAAAAAACGAAAATCTAACAACTAACAAGAAATGTAGAAGCAAAAGCCAACAAATGCTTTCCTGATATGATCATTTGCGTAAATGATACACTGAGTAAACGTAATTGAACGTAGCAGAGTAGCCAACGAATCATTGGCATGTTTGGCGTAACGTATTATAACAAACTGTTTTATCCCAATAAGTTGAACATCAGCGCTTCCCGCACGTATCAAGCGAGAGTCTAAAAAACCATTACCCGCTTAACCTCAACGACACCAATTAAGAGTTTACAAAAGATAAATTCTAACAAGTCCATTCTAAAATCAGGGTAACATTCGAAGACATAATATTAAAAAATGTAGATTAAACCCTAAATCTTTGAATTAAAAAACAACTGCCAACTTCTCATATATCGTGCCAAAATTGAGTCAATATTATGAGGATAAGTCGCTGAGAACACCGCAACTTGCTTTTCTGAAGGCAAGCAAGAAAATAAGAAACTGCAAATAAACAATGAAATAACATTCCAATAAATTTCAAAACAAGAATGATTTATTCAAATCTAAAGCGAGCTTTCAAATTATTAAACCACAGAGCACCATGGTATTAGAATAAAAAAGCACCAACTTTATGTCCTTCTGGAAGTTTTCATCCATCAACTTGTCAGCTTCATCCAGAACAAAGAGTCGAATGCTTGAAGTATTTAGTGCCCTAATAGACACAAGGTGACAAAGACGCCCACTTGTGCCAATAACTATGTTAACTCCTTTTCTTAATACACCAATATCCTCTTTAAGAGGTTTCTCGCCACCAAAAAATGCACTAAATCACAAATGACGCTAAGAGCATATATAGGGAAAATCAAAACAAACGCATGAATAAATATATAAAAATACCAACTGTACACGAACAACCCGAGGAGCTAAACGAGTGATTACGGTGCATATTTGTATAGCAATCTCTCGTGTCGGTGTTAGTATGAGCACTTGCGGAACGTTCGACTGAGCATTTATTCCTTCGAGAGCCAGTAAAGAAAAAACCAGTGTTTTACCCGTCCCAGATTTTGCTTGAACAAGGATGTCTGAAAACTGAGAAATTTATGGCTTTTTACATACCCTTTGAACAGAAGAAATTCAGTGAAAAAATGTGATTAAAGAAAGCAGACTAGGCAACATTCTTTTCATCAAAATCAAAAAGTGCTCAGATGAAAACATCCAAGAATACACGACTGAAAAAAATGAAAAAAAAAAATGAAACTTTTTGCAGTTGATTAAGATTAAAAGAGGCTCACCAAATCCAAGAAGTCCAATCGGTATCGCTTGAACTTGTACAGGAGATGGTGATATGTAACCAGCTCTTGCCAAGGCACGCAAAGAACTTTCAGAAAGCATCAACGAACCAAACTCTTTGTCGGTTTTCACATCATCAGTTCTGTCATATTCCACAATTTCTTCAAACTGCATACTAAAAAAAATACATAACAAATGGCAAATTAGATATTACAAGTTTAGAGGTTTCGGTTATAAGTTTTGACATAAGGAAACTACGCATTTAATAAACAATTATGGAAACGGATTCTCGAGGACAAATTCTGAATTTGGAGATGAGAAGGTGCAGCAACTTCTCCAATCCGTGTATAACACGCATTTCTCATGCGAGTTGGAAAACTGCCAGTTCCGAAATTTTATGTTAAACTTTGCATTCTCTTCTAGTTCTTTGACAGTGATCGCTCATAAAGCATCCTTTCCATCTGTGGACTTAGGATACTGTTTATTTAAGGGAGGTCAAGTTACACGGCAAACTTACATCCGTACAGCGTTTTTTACAGCTCAGTTTTATACAAAACTTTTAAGAACTCATTAAACATTTGATTTTCCCATAGGATAAGCTTTATCTAGAAGTTCTAGAGGAAAAACTTGGTCGGTACCGCCTCCTGTATAATCTTAGCCAAAGTTTTTGTCTTCGAAGTTTCATTTTACTAATGTAGTTTCTTTAAGTTGCTGAGGATTTTCTCTCCGTAATCAGCTAAAGGCAGCAATATACTGATCATTCCTGAAAGTTATTCAGGTTGTCTGAAATGGTGCTGATAGCAGAATGTAACGTCCATCCCATAAATTGATTTTCTTTTTGTCACCGATAAGTCGTCCTTATTTCTTCGTAGAAAAGACAGGCTAGAATTTGTATTACGGGCAATTACTACAAAATGAGATTAAGGGGTTTTCTTGATTGGCTGCTGTTAGGTGAAACTGTTTAAGCAGAATTACTACTAAGAGTGAAGTTCAAGTAATGGAACTGGAAAGGAAACAGAGAGCGTTGCGGACGGTAATAACTTCGCAAGAAGCTTTAAAAACTTTTTTTGTATTTGGCGAAAATGCCAGATGGACAGCCTAAAAGAAGTTGCCATTTGGTGTTTACTTTTTATGCTGATCTAATAAGGTGAATTACTACACCCTTCTTTGAAATTTACTTGCATTGATCTAACGAAGTTAATTTGGCCTCAAGTTCACTGACATAAAGCAGATTGATAGGAAAAAAGAAAAAGAAGGAACAAAGAATAGAGGGCTGCCGGGGAGAAACGAAGTGAAAATATGCTAATTAGTAGTGAAGTACTTTCTCAGTTTCAAACAACATTACTATTGTATGTTGTGACCAGAAGTCTACAGCTTACTGGAGTAGGAAACAGTGAGTGGGACAAAAAATAAAATGAAACTTTTACGGTAACATTTTATTATTTTGAAGCTAAAGAGTGGTTTTTTGCGTATTCCACCTTCTACGGCCTATTAGGTTCCTTCTGACAGCGACCAGTGCCGCATCACTTTAACTACACAGACGGTCAATGCAGACAAGCTATCGAGACAATTACGAAAGAATAAACTGATTTAAGGGAATTCTCTGAAAAAACTGAAGGACTCTCTCAGTGTTGACCTGATGTCGTTGTTCTGGTCATATTTGTTACCTTTTTTGCGGTTCGTAACAACTAAGAAAGCACCATTCGATTATTTGCCAAAAATGTTCCTCTGCATTGGTTTATGGTTCTGTTAAGCCAAATTTCAGCGACTCCAAAAGTAACATAATTTGGTAAGTAGTATGATTATGTGGACTGGGTAATTGCACCTTATTTTAGTCATTTGGTCATAAGGTGTCTGACACATGTTTTCCGGCTGAAATTTACCGAAAGTTTTTCACTCGTTTGGAGAAGAGACCTCTAAAGCATATTCGTCTAAAACGCTAAACTTCACAAAGATAATTTTAAGCCCTTAGTGAAGGAAACCAAAGAAAAAAAAATAAGAAAGGTTTTACAGAAATAAGGTCTTTAGAAAACGTTCGGCTAAATGACAACTTGTTGGATCACATTTCCAACTATTAACAAGTTATTCTTTGACCTCCTAAAATTCTGGTCTCCTTTGAAATTAACTGAAGCCTAGACCAGATAAAGTATTTATTTTTAGCTCGAAGTTGTTACGAAAATAAAACTGTTTATTCAATCCCGGCAGTTGCAACTTGTCAACCGTCCAACACTGTTTCAGCCAAAATCTTATCAGATCTGCAGTGCTGATGATGGTCTGGTTTTTTCATCAGAATGTGAAGCGTTCTTCATCAGTTGAAAGGAGAAATAGCAGCAATAAGCTCGAATAATCGGCGTTTGACGAAAAACATCAATTTGATTGTTTGATTTTATTTGACTTCTTCCATGTTACCTTATCAAAAAGTAATTTGAAAAACATCAGCAACGCAGCAAAAGTGCTCGTTCTTTCCAGTAAAAAATTTAGAAGATATTCATGATAGGAGGGAAAAATTCAGAAATTGTGGGCATAGCTTTGATATTATTATCCGGCAAAATCAACGTTTTTTGGGAGAACCACTTTTTTCATCTTCTAATTTCTCGTCAGTAACTGTTGCATTCTTTCAAAAACCGTGTTCAGTTTATTCCGTATTTTTTAATAATAACACCAATAAAAGCTGTTAGATGTCTATTTTTCAGTAACCGCGCTTTCTCGCTGAAAACTAATATCTGCACTTCAAACTTTCTTTAGGCCTATATTTTCTGATCTCTTTTTGATACATTAACTTAGTTTATTTGTTCTTTTGTGCGCTACTGTTCAATTATTGTTTGAAAAGTTAAGCTGATTCGTTGTTATAGTTTTCAGTTCTCTTTTTTCTTCAAACCAAAAATTATGCTGGTTTCATGATTAACGGAACTTAGATATTTTGTCGGTTTGATGTTCATTATTGTGAAGCTTAATTATTAATGCTGTATAAAAGGTTGTTTTCATTTTTGCTTTGTCTTTTTTTTCGACTACTCGTATTTGGTGCGAAATCAGCAAATTACGAAAATGTTTTATCTTTGATAATCATTAAATTTTCAGTGCATTTGATATGTATTTTTTTATGAACACAATTTCGTTTTATTTAGAAGTTTTAAAGTCATTCTCTCGTTGATTGGTCTTTTAACCTACCACTCTCAGCGTTAGAAGGATAAGAAAAACAGTAGCCCAGTTATATCTAAATAGATGATTCTGTGCGCATAAAGCATTTGAAACCGACAAAGAGCTTCACACATTAAAAACTGCAATTTTTTTTATTTGGTTTAAAAATTTCAGAAGGATATACATATGGGGAACTTCATTAATGCATTTTGACAGTACTGTATTATATTGTTGAACCTGTTTTTTAGGCGAAAAAGTTACACAATTTTAACCCTTTTAGATCAGTCTTTTCATCCGAAATTGCTTGAAAATTGAGCACATATTCGGTGGTGTAACCATTAAGCCAGCGAGCGCTACAGTAGCCTTCAACTCGAACATACAATTATTAAAACCATATATAATCAATTACAATCACATGCGCAAAAATGCATATAACTTTTAAAATAACTGATTAACCAACAGCACGTTTTTTTGCCTGCAAAGTATCACATTAATATACATTTAATAGTCAAAGAATACAAAGTAAACATCTATCGTTTTCTTTCCGTAAACAGTTCATTTACATATAAGATCAAAACGTTTTCAATTTAGGGAAATGGAGAGTGGCACGTAAAGCAACTGTAATCTTGTTTCGTTCACAGCACAAACTCAAATGACTGTTTTAAAAGTATATTACTGGGACAATTTATACTCTTAACTGTTTCCAAACCCATAGATTTTTAAAGGTATTGTCACTTAAAAGCTTTACCAAAGCAGTGGTTAAGAGAGTGAGCGAAAATAGTTCACAACCAGAAGGTGAAAAAAGAAAGAAAATTATGTTCAAAAAAACGACTAGCCACATTTTTTAAAATAAATAATTGTTTTTTTCTATAAATGTACATTCACTGCCACGAAATATCCGTCAGCAAAACGGCAGCTTCTAAAAATAACTGATAAGTGTTGACAAAATAATAAACTGCTTTGAAAATTTAATTTATTAGCTTATTTTTCATTTCGCATAACTGAGAGGACCCTTCACTGAGGTCCAAGAGAAACATATGGTCAGTAAAAATTTGTCCGTAAATTACCAATTTTTTTACGGAGAAATATTTTTTATGATAAAACGTTTTAACACATTACCAGATTTTGCGCTACTGCAACTTCCTATACTATTCATGCTTTTTCAAGTTTTATCGGATTAGGCAAGTCAGACAGAAAATAATACAAAAAATAAATCTTCAAAAAAAATTTTTTTAGCAGAACACTGATAAGAAGTACAATGGCAACGAAAACAGCCTCTACCCGATTTCACTACAGACGGGCAACAGCGAATCCTACACGCTCGAAAACACTGATTCAGCCAGTAAAATCCTAGGCATCAAGAAGGATTTTTGTTTTTTAAGAAGGAGTAGAATTAAATACGGGTGCGAGTGCGTGATTACTGTTTCCGACTGGCACGTTCGAGAATTTCCACTAGTTCTTTGTGACCCCATTGTCAAGCAAAATCGATAGGCATTTTCTAAAAGTCTGCATTTACTAATTACATTTTCCAAAGTGCAAAATAAAAAGTTGAAAATGATGCATTCGAGTTTGACACCTCAGTCTCGTATTTTTCAGCCTGTTTGAAACAAAAGAAATAATGTCTGTAATGTCTCTTAGTTTTGCACAATTTAGTGAAAAATTAGACGTTTTGTCTTCCCTTAGTTTTCTACCAAATGAGCTTTTTAGTTTTTTTTCTTTCTCGGTCTCTTTTATTTCTCTCAGTACTTTTATCCTTCCCAGCCCACTTTTGACTACTATTTAGGTCTTTCTTACTTCCTTCAAGTAAAGTTCGAGCTTTTTTTATTTTCATATTTATTAGAGTCCCATAACGTATCAGTGTTCATGTTCAACAGAAGATCATAACTTTTTCATTTCTTTTAATTTATTCAAGTAAATATCAAGTTCTTTTCTCTATTAACTTCTTGCTATTTCTTCGTAAGCCATAAATTTTTATTTATTATCAGTTTTCTCTTTTTTAAGGCTTTAAGCTGAAACTTACTTGAAACATTAACTCTACTGCAAAGGATAAAAAATTAGCTGATCCTCCAAAGCAGGCCCTTTCCCGTCCGTTCCCCACCAAAACAGTGTGATTGGAAATTTACAGTTTTTGTTCAGCTTTCAAAAATTTTAACTTTCTGCTCGTTCTTCTACTCAAAATGAGCTACTTCAACCTAGAGCCTTAAATGCATTGAGAAAAACCAGCAGGATTGTAACCAAATAGACGCAGAAATTATTCTTCTGTTTTATTCATTTTCTGCTCCTTCTCCTCGTGTTGTGTCAGTTTCTTCTCACTAATTTTCGCAAAGTTTTAATTGTTTCAAACAAACACCGTTGTTTTTTGCAAACTTTAAACAGAATAACCATTTAAATATCCCGATTTGTAACAAAAGTGCTGTTGACTGCTGAAAATGTAAGTTTTTTAAAATTGAAAATACTGATTCGGTGCAAATGTAAAAAAGTGACACCTTTCACAGCTACTAAAAAATGTACTCAGTTAAAAAAACGATGGGAACGTAAATTTCTGTACGAAATATGCAATAATAAGTTGTTATACAATAAGTTGATAAAAACAAAAGAATATGTAACTTTATCCTGCGCGATAAAAAAACAAAACTTTCAGTGTTTGACAGAAAACCGTACTTTAAATATTAGCAAAAATTCCTGTTGATTTTATTTGGTCTCCTCAACAAACTTAGAAAATTTTAGTATTTCTTTGCTATGCAAAACAAACTGTAATCTCAGCGAAAAATAGCAGAATCAAAATTTAATGTTTCTCAAAAAAGACAAAACTTTTCTTTCAAAATCAAAAACCTAAAAAGCAACAGGAAGAAAGTATGAGCTAAAAATGCTACACGAGATGTAGGCCAGACTAAAACAGGGGAAAAAATGGCAAACTGTGGGCTCAGAAGAAAAGCAACTAAAGCAGACAAAATTCAGTACCCAGCGGTCTTCAAAGAGACAGAAAGAAAAAAAACATAAGAAAAATTTATATCTATTGATGAAATCAAAGTGAAAAATAAAAAGCAACCAAAAGAACTAAAAAAAGCATCATTAAATTAGTCAAATTAACGAAAAAATTCTGGAAGGAAAGAAAAGAAAAATGCGTTGAGGAAACAAAGGTAACACTTTCCGGTTGAAAAATGAAAATATGAACAACGTATTTTATGGTTCTTCTTTGGTATTTTATGGTCACCACTAATCAGAACTTTATTTCCTCTGTAACTGTGTTATTTTTAAGTTTCAAATTGAATGTCAATTACACTAAGATGTTTTTTTTCCAGTGTCAAATTGATGCTTATTACAACTATTCTTGAGTTAAAATCTCTCACAGCGTTCACATAATGAAGAAAATTAGATATACTTTGTTCCAAAAACATGAATTATTAGTAAGCTTGTGAAGTTCTACCAGTTTTATCAATACACTGAGTAATACCAATAAGATTAAAATACTGTTCTGTGCTTGAACATGACATCTTACAAGTTATTCCTGTATTTAAAAAAGCGCTAAATGCCTTGATAAATAAGAACTGCTTCCTGATTTTATTCTATAAAGTTCTCAGACTGTAAATCTTAAAATTATATTTTTTTTCTGCAGAGTTCGCAGCCGGTTTCATAAGCTATCAACAGACCAACCGTATCTCTTAACTTTCTTTCTCGCTACTCATTTATGTGGTATAATAGAAAAATAACAGAGTTGTTAAAGCAGCTTTGCTATTCTGCGTAAGAAGTGCTTATAAAGGTTTTATCACTGTCAATTTGCTTTCAAAGGAACTAGAAAACGATCCTTATTGGTGTACGGCGCGTATTTCTGCGTCTCTTGAGCAAATTGTGGCTCTTTTGTGCAAAACGGAAAATTAAACAGGTTATGAAGTTAATAAGACACCTTAAAAAAGTTTTTATCTTTGTTAGTGAAGATACTGAGGTTACATTTTGAGTGCCAAGAAAAATGGGAACTGGGATTACTGCATTTTGTAGGGTAAATAACAATTGACAAGGAGTAGCAGTAAAACGTAAACTTTTCGATCGTCTGCTTCAGAGGTTGCTGTTTTACAGCAAAGACAATACTACAGTAAAAATGAAAGGTTGAAAATTTGTAAATGCAAAAAATGGAAAA
>UXUI01009253.1:0-12317 GCA_900576705.1 Enterobius vermicularis
TATTAAGCATTTTTTTCCCTTTGCTGAATCTGTTATATCAGAGCTGAATACTTAAACTCATATTATGTGGTTAGTATATCAACGCACCAAAAAAAAAAAAAAAATAAAAAGTAAAAGTTACAATAAATAACAACAAAAGAGTAATCCAAATGTTTACTAATTATCATCGGTTGATTTGCCTTTCATACGAGGTTCGTTGTTTTAAATGAGAAGAGAAAAAATTTTGAGGTTGGTTTTAAACCACAGTGTTGTTTGTTCACTTTCCCAGTTCACTGATACTATTGAACAACAACGAAAGTTCTTCAATTTTAGTCTGAGCTTGATCCAATTCACTGCGCAAATTTTCCATCTTTTTTAGTTCTGCTAGCAACTCATTCTGCAAAAAATAAAAAACCCAAAAAAAAATTTGTTTTTTTGAAAAAAAAAAATTATTATAAAATTTTCTGTTCTTGTCAACTAAGCCTTATTTTTTTATCCTTTCTTTTCATCATCATCATCTTCTTCTTCTTCTGCTTCTTTCTCTTCTTTTTGGTAGCTAAATGCATTCAGAAAAAGAAAAGAAAAGAAGTCACAAAGAAGAAGTAATATGTCAATGTAATCAAAGCAATAATTTTTCTTTTCCTCCCAAACTTATCACTTTGATAAATCTTTCGTTTCAAAAGAATCTTAAGATTTTATTTGTTAATTTTTAGATTTTTTTAGCAAAAAAAAAAAAAGTTGACTTAGTTGATTGGTCTTTTGCAAATTTTTTCTTTTTTTATTTTTTAGTGTTTATCCACTTCAGTTAAGCACATCGACATTTAATTGACTACTGTTAATACTGGTAACTATAATTGTGTAAATATACTTCAAAATTGTATAACCACCAACGGTTTTATGGTTGCTTTTTTTTCCATCTCTTCTTTATTTATTTATTTATTTATTTATTTATTTATTTATTTATTTATTCATTACTTATTTTCCCCTTATTGTTTATAAAGTAAATAATTTTTACCGCAAACACAGTAAATGTACAAATGACTTCTGTACATTAAAGCCGAAACTATCAAAAAGCAAAAAATTAAAGAATTCCTTTTTTTTTTTCTTTTTTTTCCTTTGCTTCAAATTGATGTAACGACAACTAATATAATTATATGTTAGCTGTAGAATGATGATTAATGTTTTTATTCTCCTAAACCAATCGTTCACATTCATCCTTCTTAATTAAGTTCATAGCAAAAGAAAAAAATTGTTGAGTAATACAGTAATTTCTTTGCTATTCAGCTATACAGAATTTTCATATTCAAACTATCTGACAACTATGGCACTGGAAAGAAGAAGAAAGATCAAAAAACTAATAATCGCAAAAAAAAGGCACTTTTTCCTACAGATATTATTGAAATACTAACTGTAATTTATTTTTTTTCTAGAAGCATTTAAGATACTGTGACAATTTTGCTTTTTCTTTTTTCCATCAAAAAATAACCAAAAAAATAAAAAAAGGCAAGAAATTAAATAAAATTAAGCAAAAATTAATAAGCAAATATAAATTACTTCTTATTGACGTTTTTTTACTTTTTAAGTTCTTATCAAAAAAAAAAAAAAACTTTCTTAATTAAACTACTGTACTGTATAGTATATAGAATAGAAATAGTTTATGGCTGAGTGAATTAGAGAAGAAGTAAAAGCAAACAATCAAATCTGTCTTAAACTCAGTATTAGAAAGGCAAACATTTTTTTTTTTTTTTTTGAAGCTATTTGCAGATACAAAGGTTGTTTTGATATACACATAAATGAAACTATGGAAAGCCTTAGCTATCTACATATCACTTAGTTTCTGTCTGTCCAATGCTGCCCATATATTAATGATAAAGAAATTTACCAGACGATTCAGTGATTCTGACCTGCTTTGTTTTTTCCAGTTCACTTAGGCGTTGTTCTAATGTACGAAGCTCCTGTTCAGCTTTTTTAGCCCTAGAAAAAAAAATTTGTATTTTATCTAGCCAGTACGGTTCAGCAGTATGCAGAAATGCTAGGTTTACCCTGATTGAACAGAACAATCTGTTTTGCAACCAGAGAAAAACATTCAAGTTTTTTTTGTGCAAAACTTTTAAAACTTTTCCACTTCGTAAACTGCTCTGTTCAATACACCAGTTTTGTACCTGTTTTCGCTGTTGAGTGCTTCCTTCGTCAACGAATCAATTGCCTCAGCCTGAGACTCAAGGCGTTCCACATAACCAGCAATTTCTTTCTTCAGCTCGCTATTCTGTAACGTATTTCTCAACAAAATTTTAAACTTGCTTTTTGATGATTAGAAAAACATGAAATAAGACATTTCTTAAACCGTCTCTGAGAAACATTGACTGCCAACTTCTTGGGAAATTTTTATAGAAAGAAATAATTTTATAACTTTGGTAACCTCCTGTTGGATATTTGTGAATTGATCGTCCGTAGTTGTCTTAACAGTTTTGGCCTTGTCTTCTCCTCTCAACTTCTCATTTTGTAACTCGTCACACCTACAGTATTACTACGTGAATAATTTTATTCAGAAAAATCAAGCTACAAAAATGTTTTTTTTTCAACTTTGGTTACTCCAAAAATCATCGTTTCAGGTTACCTTTATAACTCTTAACACTTAAAAAAAACACTTTGAAAAATTACGATTTTAATAGTAACTTAAGAAAGCTTTATATATGCAGCAAAAATTTCTACCATTATAAGTCAAACAATTAAAAAATTTTTTGTTCATAAATTTTGTTTTAAGTTAGTTCTAAATTTAATACTGCTGCAACTATTTGCATTACTATCCGTTCAGCGATAACTATTCCTCAAGACATCGTTGACAACAGCAATGTGTCGTCAATTTTTGCTCTCATTAGGCGGTTCTTACTGCAGTAGTCTCCCAAAAGTGTCATTAGCTGTGCTTAGGTATTTGTAATCAAGCCAATAACAAGAAATATACTTTTCTTTAAGCGCTGTGTTTTCGTCAAATACTTGAGCGCATATTTCATTTAAATGTGTATTCTTCTCTGCATTTATAGACAACTCCTGCTCTAGCCGTTGATTTCGATCTTTAGTTTCCTGCAGTTCCTTATACATTTCCGCATAGCTAAGAGCATCTTTATCATCCTACAAATAACACCATATCGATAAGTCAGCAACAAATAATCTTTTATTCTTGCTTCAGTAAATACATACAATTAATGAATAACACACCTGTAATTGCCGAAGCTCTGCCAGTGGCTTAAAACTGTCAAGTTTACGCTCCAAACTGGCTTTCAAATCTAGTGCTTCAGTCAGTGATTTTGTCAGACTGTCGCATTTACACTTCACTTCTACCGCTTCAGCTTCCAAAACGCTATTTCTGAAAAATTTTTCATTTTATCAATTTCTTGTTACTGTGTTCGAAAGAATTTTTTTAAATTATAGCTTTAACGAGAAGAAAAGTAATCTTATTGTGTTTCTTATGTCGTCAGAAAATATGGCCTGTGACATTTGAGGAACTTATTACATTTGACTGATACATCGCTGACACATTTTTTAGATGTTCAATTCACTTCCATTTTCAGATCACTGAATAGAAGTGTATTTTTCAACCAAAGCTAATTATCATGTCTAAAAGACTTTCTTTGCTAAAACTATATAATTCTATGTATTATTCAGCAGCAAATAAAAGTGAATCTAAAAACAACCAACTTTTCCTGCAGTCTTTCAATTTCCTCTTTTTGCCTTTTGATCAGTTCCCTATTGCTTTCATCTTCCTTTCTTAACTCCGCTATCTGAAACGCTCAAAATTTTAACAAATAAAGCAGACTTATGAAGAAGTTCCTTCTTGAAATTGTCAAACTGTCATACATAAGTTTTTCAGAAAGTTTTAAAAATTTTGTGTTTTCTGCAAATCAGTAAAAATTAGTCGAAAACAGTGTCACAGTGATCCAAAATCTTTTTACTTGAAGCCTTCAAGCGTCTCGTTTAAAACCCACTCTACTTTCAACCTCTCCATTAAAAAAGTAAATCAAAAATCCTTTATGATTTTATTATAGAGCTTTATAGCAGAATTAAATAAACCTAGTTTGAACTGTTACATGCAACAACTTGCTTTACAGAAAAAGAGTTGCAAATAAATTGCCTAACAAGTTAATTAGACAACAAAAAGATTACCTGACGCTTCATACAGGTTTGTTCATCGCTAAGACTTTTCAACAGACTTAGTTCTTCCTCAAGATAAGTACATCGATTTTCAGCCTTTTTCAGGTCATCTAGTGCCTGTTGACAAGCACTGAAAATGAGCAATTTTTACCGCATAATTTGAGTTCTAAATCCAAATTTTTTGTTTTTTAATCTCAACCAATCAGCAAAATCTAATAAATAAGTATAAACTATTATACCATTCTTCATCTGCCAGCTTTTGCTCTAAATTTTTGATGCTTTTTTTTTGCTCCTCAATGATCATATCCTTGGCCGTTGACATGTTGGCCAAGCACGCGATTTGCTCCTCTGCGCGACTCAGTGGTTGTTTAGTCGCCATTACATCCTTACTTATGTCCTCTCTACAAACTTCCTAAAAAAAGTTAACTGAAGGTTTTCTTGATAACGTAATTGTTTGCTAAAATAAAGGTCTCATGATCTGTTATTTCTTTGTACAGAAGACAAGTGTTCAGATTAAGTTGCGCTTTACACAGTTTATCTCAAAAAATTATTGTGAAAATAAGAGGTTTAATCAAGTCACTTTCAAATGTAACTTCGAAAAATTTTTTCTGTATTTCTTCAATTGGCTAAAAAAATTAAAAAAGAGGTGTTTCTAGCTTTTACAGAAGTTGTAGAAAATTGTTGCCTTCAACTATTAGCTTTGGAAAAACTCAGGCACTGAATAGCATAACTCTATTTGCCTGCACGGTTAGGCATGTGCACTACTTCTTTTGTGTATGCTGTAACTAGAGCTAAAGCACAAAATAAAATTTATCTAATTGCTTCAGAGAACTCTCGATTACTTAAACTTTCGTTTCGTTCCTCTAATTAGCCTGGAAACTCAGAGCTCCTATCTTAAGACCACAAAAAATTTACATTGAAATAACTTGCTAATTATGCCTCTCTGTAAAGCGATTCCGAAATTCTTTGTACAGAAATCGGTTGCCCAAAAGACTCGTTCCTGAATTCATAAACGAATAAACTTTTTTTCAACGAACTAGTTCGCCCTCACTTCGCCATCCAGCAGACAATACTTTGGTATTTTAATGCAGTGTTCCTAGTAAATTCTTCGTATTCAACAAAAGCAAAAAAGCTGGTTTTTTTTTTGGTATGAACAGCAATAACGAGTAGTGTTTTGTTTTAGTGGCAACCGGAAACCAGATAAGAACAACTTGTTATTCAATTGTGCAGAAGTTTTGAAGAATTCACCAATGTTAAGCATCTAAGCAATTTACAGGCAGCTATTTCAAATTTCACTGAAGTTATACAACTCATGATTTATTTCCAACCCTACCTCTGTCATACTATCAAGCAGTTGTTTCATATTCTCCGACTTCTGACTCTCCGTAGTTCGCTTACTAGGATTGTTGTCTTTCACCTTTGAAAGGGCTAAATAAAATCACAGTTTGCAAGAAACTGCTATATTAAACTTTGTATACAATTCATATTTGCTGTCATCTCTAACCTTAAATTATTTCTGGAACTCTTAAGCATTTTGCTTTATAAAAAGTTGACGTCAAAAACTGTAACTAAACACTGTTTCTCAACAGCACATAAGTATATCATTCGACCAAACACTGTATTTGCAAAAACCATTAATTATAACTACACAACTAGTTTTTAAATGACTCAAAAAACTTTTCTGAACGAAAACTTTAATGCTTTTCATTGAAGTGAAAATTTTTTAAAACTCTGTTCTGGCGTCTAAATACTTACCAAACGGTTTTGTGTTCAGCAGCTTTTCAACAGCATTTACTGATTTTTCAAACTGTTTTGTAGCATTAACATAACTGCCAAATGGATAGTCAAACGCTTTGGCACCTGTAAATTATTTCTTTCATTTAAATCACTGCAACAATAGGTTGGTCCATTTATAAAACGACGACTTTTTTTGCTTCTTCATGCGGCCTCATTTCGTTCTACACTTTTTCGAAGTGCAGCAAATCAAAATAAAGCCCATTACTTCCTCCCTCTATTTCTTGAATTTTTGCTCATACTACTTTCAAGCTTACTTCTTCTTCTTTCGAGAGCATAAGTACAGTACAGTTTTGTTTGTTATGTGAAGTAATGAAGTGAAAGCTTCTCAAACCATATGGAAACTTCATCAAGTATTTAAACAGCAGTTTGTTATAAACAAAACGTAAAACTGAGAAAATATAAAGTTCAGGGGATTGTTCTTATACTGACAACATAAACTTTAAAAAGATAGCTGCGGCTAATACTCAATGTTAAAAACATGGACATAAGTCTAGAAGCCGCACTAAGCTTTCTATATGTAATAAAAATAACAGAGTAGCTGAAGAATTTGATGCCCAATAAACTTTCAAAGATTCTGGGTGACAGCGCATGCAGCTTTTGCTAGTACATGAATATTTACGGTTGAATTATTTTAAGGCCAGTTGCAGTGAATAATCAGTTCAATATTTAGATACTGATTAAACAGCAAATAATAACAAATCATGAAAATGGATCAGCCTCCTTACGTGATGCCAATGCAGTACCTTTCGCACTCAAGAATGGTAATTACAACATGGTGAAATATTTATGATAAACCAGGAAGCATCTCTTCGGTGTCTCTTGATTAAGCCGTCATAAAATTACTGCTCAAAATTAGAAGACATAAACGAAAATCCAAAATGAAAGCAACTAAAACTAACAAAAAAACACCAGATTATTGGTATTATTATCGGTATTATATAAGACTACACTTAACACTTTTTTGCGTACCTGCCCAGCTTGTCTTCTTAGTTTACCTTTCACTCCTTTCCTCAGTCTTTCATAAAAATTATGAGTTACTCAAGTCTGTTAAACAATTTTGCTTATTTAGTTATGTGAAATTTACTTACAAAAAATTTCTGATGTTCAAACTAAAAACTTTCAAAACAGAAAAATGATCACAAGTGACAATTCAAGAATTAAATATCGTAGACGTCAAGTGGCTTGAGCAGTTAATCATTTATGTTGAAGTTTAAAAACTGGCTTTATGCTTCTAAAAACCATCATTACTGATGCAGTCCTTAGCAGTCAACTTGGTTTACTTATATTAAAGACCATAAAATATGACAACCCTTACAGAAATTGTTCATTTTTTGGTTATTGCTCCAGAGATCCTCTGATCAGTAAAAAATTAAAAAATGTCATTGTTCAAGCGACTTCATCTACTCTATTAGAAATGAAAACAACAGTAGACGTTAACATGCTCTCATGCTGCTGTAGTGGTTAACAATTAGCGAATATAGTTGCAATTAGTAGCCCAAGAAAAGATTTTCAATGAATAATTTAAAAAAGTCGTTTTATCTCGCCTCTTTTGCGAATAAACTGTTAGTTAAATATATTTTACATTTTCTACCTACTGCAGTGTTAAACTGACTTTGGTGTATTCAAAAAAGCAAATTTAGCGCGACGTTTTGCTTACTTCTTCCACCAGTTCTGTATCAGAATAAATTTGACTTCTTTCAAATAAAAGAGTTGACTTTCCCCGTCTTATCAATCCCCTTCAAAAAAACTTGTAATAATTACGAAAATTCTAAAATAGACAGTAGACGAAGTTCTCTTACAGTAGAGACCTTGTCTAAATCGTCTCCAAAGGATTTTGGTGATGAGTGTTTAATGAGACTGCTTGCCTTACTTACTGACCTAAAAATGCAGCTCCCAACAGTGGTTTCTCCCATAGTTCGTAGCGCCAAGTCCTCGATCCACCAGCCAAGAGCAAATATTTAAACCACAGAACATTTAGTTAATTTCTTAAGAGGTTGCAGGTTTAAGTTAATCATATTTTAAATTACTTAATAGACAGTCTCATTCGACAGATAGCCCTATACCTGAGCAATTCTTCTCAAACTTAATTTTTAAAATCAAAAGTTTCACCTGGCATCACTTGAAACCGTATAAAGCTAAAGAAAGCTTAATTTGTGACTCTTGTTCTTTCGAAAAAGTTTTGAAAACAGCAGCATTTAAAAAGAAATTTGAACTAAGTGGTATGTCCACAGCTCTAAAAGCTATATTCATGAGGTAGTTCAATTCAGGAGTAGGAAAAAAACTTAGCATTTCTAAAGCTCTTTTTCGGTTCTATATAATTATAATGTACCAACTGCACAAATTAAGAAAAACAACATCTGTTTGAATATATCCTTCAAGATGAGATTAAAAAGACGACTGAAATTCTCCACAGCAGAGCAACACGTAAGTAATGTTATACCTTTTAAAAGTTCTAGATCTTCCGTATCATTCTGCAATTTTCTGAACCACCTAATATTTCACAATTTAATTTCACACTATTTTTGAAAGACTTTGCTTTTTAGTGTTTGATTTTTTATCTGTAACCCATAGAATTATAAAGTCCGAAAAAATACAATGAAAGAACTAAAGTTATTTGGAAAAATTATTTCTTATTGTCTTCTTGCCCTTTATTCTGCGGGGGTTTTACTGCACAAGTAAATATCAAAAAAAAATCTACGTTCATCCACTTTCTAAAAATTGAAAATTGACCTACATATGATTCCGGTTTGTCAGACAACTGGTTCGTCAAACAGCTTCGGAAATTTCTGTTTTGATTTTTATTATTAAACATAATAACTCACAGAGTCCCTTTACCGCTGTAAAATAATAACTATTTTTAAATGATGACCTACCTTTTGAAAAATTATACTTCATTACCTCTGGGTTTCTTCCAAGTCTTTCTTATAAATCCAAAAATATCAAGCATGGCTAGACCTGACGATCTACTTTACTTTTCTCAGTTCAACCTTCAACTGACAGCATTTACAATACAGTCAGTCTCTTTATTGCCACAAAATAGTACGTCATTTAGGGTACTTTTAGATTAGGTAAGCCAAGAACTGAATAATAAATTAAAGAGACAATAAACCTAAACTAGCGTAGTACCGCCGATTCTGCCAGCCATCATTTGGCGGATACAGCTTTTTCCCATCAAATTTGAGAGACTTTTTACAGTCCAATTTGAAATAAATTCCTGAAGCCCCTGGCAATGCGGACTGCAACGATGTTATCAGTAAACTCCCATCATTTTCCAATTCCAGGTCTACTGGTTCGATATATACCCGAACTGCCTTTCTGACTGAAATGACAGTAAGTGTCACAGATGCGATGTTAGGGTGTGACAAACACAAGCAAAAGATAATCTCTGAGTTTTTACAGTGATGTTGTTATTCCGTTAATTTGCTGAAGTTACTCTTCGTCTACTCAATGCAGGGAGTTTTTAAACGTAAAATATTTTCAAAGACTAATATTGTTTGAAAAGTTTTGTTTAAAGGAACAGTAAAGGTGAGAGGGAAAAAGGGCTATTGGTGCAGACAGATACATCTGCTGTTTCTGTACTGCAATGTAGTTATTGATTCCGAATGGCAATCAAAGACGTTTTTACCGAACAGATATTAACCATTTTTTTGTTTCACAAAAATTGGGGTATTCCTTTACTCTTAACGTATAAATCACGCATTCAAAAAAGAAAAAAAAAGATTTCTAAGAGCAAAAAAGGTTAACAAGAAGTAATACATGTTTGGTAAAAAAACGAATGGAATTTGGTGCCAATGAACGATATTATATTTCTGAAAAAATAAAAACTGGTAGCTTTCCAATTCCTTAACTAACGTCTAATTGTCTGCATATATAATTCGTGACATAGAACCTCCCATCCCACCTGAGCAACTTTTCCTGTATGACTGGCTCAGCCGCAGTAAAAAATATATAATCAAATTTAACTACAAAACAACTAATTTGATGTGAGGAAAAAAGGGGATGAAAGTTTACCTTCATTTAAACAGTCGCTCATCAGAGTTTAGGAAAAAAAAGAAGTATATTTCCCTTTTTTTCTCTTGAAAGGCGACGGAGAGCTAAGGGTGAATAAACGCTGTTACAGAACGTCGAGAGAAAATTAGACAGGAGTTGATGATCTAGCAGAAGAGCGATGGTTGTTATCGGAAGAGGGCAAGCAAAACCTGCAACGGGCGCACAGAATGAGAGCGTAAAGTTTATTGCCAATTCGACGCACTTTCAACGGTTTGTTCTCCACGTTAAGTGCTTCGTTACTGTGCCATAACAACGAACATTTTTTACATATAATTTTTCCTTTTTTTCTTGGTCTTTTCACTGTTGCATTTTGATAATTGCAGCTCAACTGCTCACCAGTCTCAAATTTACTTGCTTCATTTACAATCTTTCTTTCACTCAGATTAGCATCCCGACAGTTCATATATAATATACCCAAGGATTTCAAGCTTATTCACTGCTGCTGACAGGTAAATCTAGCGGAGTCATCCTACATGGATATATATATATATATATATATATATATATATATATATAGTTTATATATATATATATATATATATATATATATATATATATTATATATATATATATATATATATATATATATATATATATAGGCCGCTTTTAGCTGTTTAGTTAGAATTTAGCTGGAAATGTAAACATCGCATTACAAAGTACCAAAATGGTTAAAACTGTTGGCAACTGCAAGTCACGCAGCAAAAAGCTCTTATTTCTTTAGTTTTTTTTCTCTGACTTAGAGTTTTAAACCCTTGATGATCGTCCAACTGTTCCTACTGGATTGCATTGAACATTAAAATAGTCAGCAAATTTCTTCATTACTATTTTTTATGACTAGTATTTTAAAAACTGAACTGCACGCAACGCTACAGCAAATCAGAAAACTCAAAAGACTAGTGTTTTTCAACGATGATAACAAAAGTATATATGTATATTAAGTTGGTGTAGTTTGCTACGCAAGACTGTAACTAAAGAAAATTTGCCCAGACCCTAATTCTTTGCCTTGTTTTTCTCTATACCTCGTGACAACCGAAAATAAGTTATTTCCTAGTTTTATACAATAACATCATTCCCTTATAGTTCTAATACAACGCATTCTTTCATTGTGTCATATGCACTCTCACTGAGTGGAAATAAATTTATCACTTTCATACATGGCTGAAGTTATGTTTATAAGGTTCAGTGGTGTCTTCTTTCTTGGCTTCAAGAAGCTTCTTTCGTTTTTGATTGTGATTAACTGACCGTTACACCACAAACGTGAAACTTGAAGATTACTAGAAAAACATTTAGAAAAAAAACTAGTAAAAGTCCTCCACTACCAACTTTTTGAATAAAATAATTAAGCAAAGAAAAGGACTCATCGATTACGGGTTACAAGTTATTGTTAAGGGGACTGATTTATGAGTACAATAATGTGTGAAGAAGTCAGCCACAGCGAGGAAGAGTTTGAGACGTCTGGCCAGAAGACCTCCGTCGTAAGGAGTGGAAAGAGAATGCGATAGTTGTTTAGTAGTAAAGCTTATTTCTCATCCATGCATTTTCTTTCTTTGAGTTTTTATGTGTGTAAATTTTTGCGTATGCATGATTCTCCTTTTATATTTTTAGAAACGCTCACTGTTTAGGTCATAAAATTTAGTTGTCGTACAAACACTACGAAGGAAGTCGAGTGCTACTAACGCAGAGCAGTAAAGTAAAAATTTTTTCATGCCCAAAAAATAAAAGTGCTCAGAACTATATAATTCTAAACTGTTCTTTGGCGTGATCGGCGTAGTACACTTAAATGGTCAGCTAAAATTTTGAATGCACATGTGATAGAGGCAACGAATCATTTAAAATATCAAACGAGAAAAATTGCATGAAAAAGTTTCTTACATCTTTCACGATTCGAATAATAATGCTATAGGCAACCAATTTCTCAATAAAATATTCAGATGCTTCCTTCCTTAAACAGATTTTCTCCTAACAGAGGGACTGCATCTTATCAGAACTCTAGAGCTTTTCTTGCAAGAGCTTTTCTCCACAGAGAGAAAGTAGAGTAAAATAACGGTTAATGATCAAATGAGAAAATTAATGATTTTCACCCTCACTGTAAAATGAACTTTGTCAATGCCAGCTCAAACTAGCTGACAGTAGTACTCAAAGATTTCTGAAAGCTGTATAAGGATAATACTGGGATAACAGTTTTGACGTTCTACCTCTAATAGCACAAACATTCAGCAACTGTCGCTTATTTAGTGGAATTCTTTCAAGAAAATTAACTTAGCAGTCGCTGTCATTTTAACGACCATAATTGTTTTCAGAGAATTCCCGAACTGCAGTAACTTCATTCAGAAAAAAAAAAA
>UXUI01009262.1:900-17405 GCA_900576705.1 Enterobius vermicularis
TCACTTTTCGTTCGAGACTTCTTCCAGTCCTAAATCCTCCACGTACAGTTTTGCCTTGTATTGATGCCAACTCCAGTCTTTAAGAAGAGTGCTACTTATTAGTAGTTTATCTACCTAAGCTTATTAACAGGAGGAAATACTTAATATCTATTCGTGCGTTATTACCCTTACTACTAACTGGCTTATCACTCGTAAACTAGATAATACAACGAATAAGAGATACTGATTGAAGCGATTCAAACCCTATTGTGCACAACAAGGTAATATAATAAGTAAAGAATCCTCTATAAAGAAAGAGCAATAAAAACACAAAATAACTGCCCATGGGGACGTAACAAGAGAGAAAACACTAAGAGAAATCATCGACAATCAATTAGATATGATTGTAATGAGAATGCTTTATTAGTTGTCACTCCCTATTTATACCTATCCCACCGTTGAAGTGACCCAGGTAGTATGTCCCTCCGAGGGCGTCCCCGCAGGGAACATACTCCCGTCGGTCACTGACTGCAATAAGTGCCGTTTCGCGTATGGTCGCGACAGCAATTACAAAGCTAAGTTTTGGTTTTAAAAGAGTCTGACTACTATTAGCGGGACACTCTACACTCAGTGTCATTATTCCTTTCTGAATATGCTAGTGTGAATATCTCTCTATTCGCGTGTTCGGAGCATTTAACGAGGAATTGTAACTTTCCACATGTCACATGAGCTACACCACTTCCAAAGTTGGTTTTACATTCATAGGTTAGTTTTGCTTCTGAGAGGCAGTTGTAACATCCTTCCAATTGAGTCACTCTAAGGTCGCACTCATTCTGTTCTACACTGCTTACCAGCTTTATTCCACCAATGCCAATCTGTAGTTCAAGTGCTCCTACGTATCCAGCTTTTGCTTCTATGCCATCTTCCGCTTGTTCTATTGTGAGGCCTGGTGCTACTTTAGGAACTATAATATCCTTTAGTTCCATAATTTTTTCCAAATCGTGATCATAGCAAATGCATGAGACCGTCTCTTCTCCATTTATACACTGGCAAATTCCATGTGGTAATGAGCAGTCTAACTTTTCAGCTTGAAATCTACCCTGACATTGTAATGCTCCTACCATTTCTGCTAACCTCATGTCCGTTGGTGATGCTGATAACATAACTGTTTATTTGTTGTCAGTCATAAAGTTTTTCCCTAGGAGTGGTAGAAGTGGAATATCTACATTCACTAACTGTAGCTTCAATGGTCCTAGTCCAGTGTCTTCTCCTTCTCTTACTAGTACCATTTCTTCGAGATTTTGCTTTTGCTGCTTTATTTTTACTAATGCTGTCATCGAAAATGTCCATGAAGGGCACGAAAATACTTCATATACCGTATTACTGAGAGGACATACATAGATTCTGTAGAAAAGATACGCCGAAGAGCATAGAAAGCATCCACAGCCTGCACATCCACACGATTCCTGACATTGAGTTAAGCCGAGATTATCATTCGGTTCTCCATCAAACTCCTTTATCTTATCCGTTGTCTTAGTTCCGGATTATTTTTCATTCACACAAAAACCTGCTCTGGGGCAACACTTAGAGGATACTGTTTCCATTTTATATGATCTCGTGAAGTATTCTGTAATCTTTTGGCAGACAATGTCGATTTTGTCGACTCTTACAATAACTGTACCCATCACTTTTCCCATTAGATTTTTAAGTTAGAGGCACATGTCTTGACCGCGCAGAGAAACTAATACTCTTACCTTCTCATCCACTGCACACTCTTCGCCGCCCTTCTTATTCATACTACT
This sequence comes from Enterobius vermicularis, assembly GCA_900576705.1. Lineage (NCBI taxonomy): Eukaryota > Metazoa > Nematoda > Chromadorea > Rhabditida > Oxyuridae > Enterobius > Enterobius vermicularis. Next base: position 2,682 of record UXUI01009262.1, read on the forward strand.
CCTGTTGCTTTCTATATTCAATGCTACCATTTCTGCGCAGGCGCCTCAGAATTGAGCTGTTCCTATGACTATCGCAATCCCGACCAAATTGGCTAATGTCCAATTTTCTCATTTGGCTTCATTCCAAAACCTTTTCATTCTTTCACTACGCTCAGCAGCATTCGCTTCCCTTCGCTTACAAGCAAAAATGAGGAGTTTTAGCATTAATCTAATAAAACTTAGCAAAAGGTTTAGGATTACCTTTACTATTTTAATTCCCATATATAAACATAACATTATGATGTACAAGATTATTAGCGCGATTCCTAGTTCTCACTTGGAAGTGCATTGTGGATTAAAAGTTGCTTCTTTTGAAGCACTTGATTCCGCCGTGAAAAATCAGTCTAGCGGAAGTTAATAAGTGTTTAAAACAGCGATGTTACAGACGACGGAGTAACAGTTAGCCTTTCGCTACTTTCGCGGCCCGGAGTGTGTTGCGATGCAACAAGGAGGTACAATAGGGCAGTAATGGAGAAAGAAGAAATGGAATTGATCAAGCAAAAATGTTTTAAATGGCGCCAACAAAAAGATAATACTTAGATCGGGTGATTAGCATAAATGGTTCAAGAAAAGAGATTAGCAGACAACGACTACCCGGTCGACGCCAGCAAGAAACGTTTAAAAGGACATAGTACAAGCTAGCAAAAGTCTTTTCGAAACTCTTTGTTGCTGAAAGTGCACGTTCTACAAATCGCTGCTGAATTTTCTAAAAAATTCTATTCCCTGCTGATATTCCTTGTTTGGTGCAAATCTGTCAGGTCCACAAATCAAGCCTTTCTTTTATGTTCGTATGTTTATGAGTGTTTTAGTGTTTGCAGTATTCTTTGTGGTATTAAATTATATTTTTCCCAGTGTTTCTTTGTCTATTCATCATTGGCTTTCCTTATATCTGTAATCGTCATGATTCCAACAACTTCTCCAGTTGTCGCTCTCTCTCTCTCTATTTTTCGTATTGTTCATAACTTTATGGCCTTGCTATTTTATACAATTAGAGTTAAACAATCTTTAAAAATATAATATTTAAAGGTGTTGTAGTTAAGACGCGGCTAACCAAAATCATAAGTTACAACAGACCTCCAAAATATAAATGAAAAGCCCTGTGCGTAATTTGATAAATGTTAGTCCGTTTTAAAATAGTGTACTTTCTTACTTTTTCCTTATTAATTTAGACCATACAAAAGTAGCCAAGCAAGGGCTTCAGCTGGAAGTTAAATTTCTCAAACATTTAAATGTCTCTGCGTTAACGTGGTGATTTCAACAAGTGTAATGGTTTCATGCCCTTTAAATGTTAAAATATATCTGGTCCAATAAATACTGTTTTTCTCGATATGAACCAGTTGATGAATTTGCTACGGCATCAATATACGAAATTCAAAGATCCAATTTCTAATGCACGGATTCATACAACATTGCAATTCCCTGTCCGCCACCGATACAGGAAGCACCAATGCTATATTTAACCCTACGTCGCCTAAAATTAGCAACTCTACGGTCAAATTTTATTCTTTCCATACAACTTCTGATGGGTTCAACTTCTCAACCAAGGTATCTCATGTATGGTTAAGCCTTCTCAAACTACAAAGAGACTTTTTAAAATTACTGTAATTTCATTCTTCGCTTTTTTTCAAATCTCTCTTAGAAGTCTCTCATAAAGTACTATACTGACTCATCCCTAATTCATATTCATAATCAAAGTTCGCAAAAAAGGTGATCTTATCTTAACAGCTTCAAGGCCACTGCGGGATGCTTTCAAGTACTTTGAATGCATATTTTTGAAAACACACGAAAGTCAAGTTACCTCATTTCGTGGGCCAAATGAGCTGAGATTCTAGCACCAGAAGCTCCAAGAGGATGGCCTATGGCAATTGCTCCTCCATTGAGGTTCAGTTTCTCATCAGGGATTTTCAACTCTCGCTGCACGGTTGCGCATTGAGCAGCAAAAGCTTCATTTACCTAAAAAAAGAAGAATCACTGCTTTTTTCAACATGTAAGTATTTTTAGAGACTCACTGACAGCACAACGAAAACGAGTTGCACAAACCTCAAACAAATCAATGTCGTTCATTTTGAGCTTCGTCTTCTGCAATAACCCTTTGATTGCAGGCACAGGACCGATTCCCATTATTGACGGGTCTACTCCAACTACATGCCATCCTACAATGCGTGCCAATGGCTTAAAACCGTGCTTTTTTATTGCATCTTCATTCGTCACCACGAGAGCTGCAGCACCATCGCAAACTCCCTATATCGTTCAACTGTGACTGTTCAAAGAAAAAAATTATGTTCTTCATTGAAAGACCAGAAATAAGTTTTAAACTTCGAAAATACCGATGCATTTCCAGCGGTAACCACTCCATCCTTTTTGAAAACAGGTGACAGTTTAGCTAAGGTCTCAGCTGTTGTTGGTCTGGGATGTTCATCAACCTAATGTACTAAAGTTTGGCTATCGCAGCAAGAAAATGTTTCCATAAGTGTTGGAAATTTGTCTGAGCTACAGTAAAGGGAATCTTTTTGTCCTAGTAGTTGCAGAAAATCCTACCTCAAACACCACTTCCTTTTGCTTTTTTTTTACTGTCAATGGGGCCATTTCTTCCTTGAAGACACCGTTGTCTTGCGCTAAAAAAACTAGTACAACAACTTGCAGTCTTTCAAAAAGAACATCTGTACGGGAAAATTGAGTAGTTGAACTTTTTGTTTCGCATCACTTTTTCTTTCCTTAAAAAAGACATCTGCAGAAAATAGTAAAAATACCTTTCTTCCACAATGTTTGAGAACGAAGAGCAACAGCATCTGCCATCTCTCTAGTAACTTTGAATTTTGCAGCAAGATTTTCAGCAGTTATAGCCATTGGGGTTTTGATCAGTGCATCTGTTAACCCGAGGTGGAGAAAATCTTCGTACTGAAAGTGTAAGGAACTAGAATTTTTAAAATTTAGCTAGTGGGCGCAAAATTTTTGTTTGAAAGTAACATAAAGCCATTGAAAAAGAATCCCAATAACGTCACAAAAATAAATCTTACTCTTCCAAAGTTGACGCAGCCTTTAAATTAGACTTCATTATGCATTCATTTTGGCAGTCAAAAAATTTCTTAAAAAATTACACTTTTCATTTTATTCGCAATTAAAACGAAAGTAACAATAGGACAAACAATGTTTTTTCGCAGAGAAGTAATTCCAGGTAATATTTTTAAAGATATTCGCCATTTTTTTGAACATGAAAATAATAACTAAATAAATGAAAAAATTTGTGGCACCTCGTAGTTTTGAAGAACCTTCGTTCCGAAACGTATATTACGAACACCATGTGGAGTTTCACTCATATTTTCGGTGCCAACCGAAAGAATCACTGATGCCTCTTTGGCCATTATCTCCTATCGAAGAGAGAATTATTAACTGCAGCAAAAAAACAAAAACTCTAAGCTAAATATGGGAACTGAAAGAATATTAAGCTATAAAAGAAAGTACAAATACCAATGCAGCATTAGCGATAGCCTGGAAACCTGATCCACATAAGCGATTCAAATTGTACGCTGGAATATTCTCGGGAATTCCAATCCGAAGACCAACATGACGAGCCAGATATGCTGCGTCGTTACAGGATTGGATAACATTACCTAATCAAATGAACACTTTTTCAAAACTATATTTCCTTTTTAAAAAACTACGAAACTCTTTACTCTGTACTTTTTTGGCAGACGTAGGAGTTTAACGCTCAGTTTTAAAAATATAAAAGCACAGAAGTTTTAAAACCTTGCTGGCAGTAAATTTAAAAATTAGAACTCAGCCATTCCAAGAAAACAAAAGGCGAAGATTTTGCCATAATTTACCATATATTTTACCATATTGACTAGATTGACTATACATGTGGAAAAACAAAAATAATTCAATAAACGTGAATCAAACCGACGATAACATGTTCAATTTGCTCTGGTTTGACACCACCAGCCTTCATTGCAGCTTGTGATGCAATTACTGCTAAGTCTGTAGCGCTATGATTCTTCAAGCTTCCACCGTATGAACCAAATGCAGTTCTTTTAGCAGCCACAATAAAAATACCTTGAAAATTCTTTAACAGTTAAAGTACTCCAATTAAGAGTATTATTTGCGCATTGGTCAATTTAGTTGACCAGCAAGAGGTGGTTTCTTCAATGCCCTAGATAGAAGATTTAAGCTTACCGGATTTCAAGGCCATCGCTTACTCCGACTAAGAACCGTTACAGCACTGACTGCTCAGGAGCAAAACGAATCTTATGAATAACTGTTGAAAGTGTTGTAGTCGTTCAAGTTGAGTGTAAGTATACGTGCCGATAAGATTTGCAAATGGAAAAGGGCATCGTGCAAAGTTCACAACTGCACACTGGATACATAGGAGAACTGTCCAAGCCATATAATTCGATGCTATATTGAACAAGGCTCAAAGTATGTTCAAAATATTTGTTCTCTAAATGCTCACAAGAGAGAAAAAATGAATCAAATTGTCTATCAGCTGACGCGTAAAACCGTTGAACCTATTAACTTTGTTTTTTTCGTTCATCAATATCGATATGTAAGCAGTATTTATTGTGCGTTTTGCTGTTTATTTTGCCGTTTGAAGCAAAAGTTTGTGAAATAAAGTACCTTCTTAATAATGGTAAAGCCGAAAAAGAAAGAAAGTAAAACAAAATAAAATTTATTTTTAAACTGAAATGTTAAACATACTTCTGTTTAAAAACTGCGATCTCAAAAAGCCTCTCTGAAGGTGCAAACTAATTTGAAAAATCAATTTTCACTTTGTTAAATAACGACAGGTATTTAGCCCATTGATTTTAAATATTCCCTCTCCCGCAATCGCTACCTCAACCTTCTCTCCGTCATAAACTTTTTAACAAACAAAATTTATGAAGAATTGAAAATATTGGGTTTAATTATTAATTCATTAGTATATAAAAAGTCATCATATTTTACAAATTAATAACTGTGCGTAATTAAAGTAGAAAAATTTAGTTTACTATTTACTTGAATATTCTTTTTGAATTCAAATAAGTTATTATTTTTTGAAAAAGGTTAAATTCAATGTCTTTATTTTAAAATTTTTAGTCTATCAATTATATCTGCTGTTCCGATAATAAAGTTTTTTAGCTAGAGTTTTAATTACATGAAAGTAAACGCCAGTAGCAATCATAAGTTACAAAGTTGTTGTCTGAGCAAGTAAAACCTATGTTAACGATAGTATTTTAATGTGACCATAAAGTGCATTTAATGGTCCAATTTCCCTTTTGTGCAGTATCAATGTGAAGCAGAACTAAACATTCTCAGATTTCCACAATTAAATAAACTTTTTAGTCTTTCAATTACATTATACTAGCAATTATTGTTCTACATTTTTTTCACCCGAAACAATAGTTTCTCAACTTTCTTTTTTTCAGATAAAAATTATCTCTTCAATCATTTTTCTGGCTTAAGTTTACTTCATTGTTCTTGCAGACGATACATTGTTCTTTTTTTCATATGCTACATATTAATCCGGAATAATGATGATACAATGGTGACGAAAACCAAATGATAATATTAGAACCAATGCAGTTTCCCTATTTACAAAATGTTCTCTTTTTTCTTTTCTAAAATTAACGCCAACAGAACGATTGAAACAACAAAGAAAGTGAGAGAGAAAAAGCAAACAGTTTTTTGCTTCGTGTTACGTTGGGTAAAGCAAATAAAAAAACGATAAATCACGATCTTGGTGGCGTCCAATTCAGCTGAAAACCCCACTCCAACCCTGGATCAGCACAACTATCAGCTGCGTCCAATTCAGCTGAAAAACCCTACTCTAACCCTGGATGAGTACCACTACCAGAGACTATTTTGGCAGACCCACTACATTCTAGCAGAAGAAGTTCGTTCTTTGCTCACAACGCTTCTCCTTTTGCTTTTGTCGACTGCTAAGAGTTTAAAGTGCTGGAGCTGTCCAAGGTAGCAGCGCTACCTGGGACAGCTCCAGCTTTGCGGAAGCCAATAGGTGGCCAATATAATCACCACGGTGACCGTACTTACCGCAGTGGTTGCTACAGGTACTGTTGCCAGGAAGGTGACAGATTGTTTATAGAAATTTGTAAGTTTTCAGTCTAGCGAACGAAACAGAAAATGCTGATCTAAAATTTTCCAGAAGATTTCTAATTTGTCCTGTTTATCTAAAGTAATGATAGATCTCTTTTGCAAGATGGTGAGAAATGGGGAGAATCAGAATTTCTGTTAATGCACAGTTACTGCACCCAACATCCTGCATCCTAAACGAAGAATCGATCCAACGTCGATGCTGTTGTTCTAGTTTTGCACCAAATGCTGAGTGTGCAAATAATTTTGCTATCTACAGCACTATCTCCTCAGTTGGTAGTTTTAAAGCAAACATTCTCCTTCGCTTTGGGTTAGAAATCACTGATTCAATTTTTTTTCTTACTGATATCAGAATATTTGTTGAAACCATCTTCATTTGCGATACCATAGAACACTAAATTTTTTTTGCTGAAAAGCACAAAAAACAGTGCTGTACATTTGTTTATCCATCTTTTACTTCTCTCTGGTTTTCACTTTAACAATCTTGTTAACGAATCAGAACTGATGGACATCTCAAGTTGGAAGTAAGAAAGCATTTGCTATAGAAATTGCTGAAGTATTTAATGGTCCATTGCTTTAGAGGATTCTTGGAATTAACATTAAAAAAAAAAAAATAGAAATTTCAGCATTTCTTCTCTAAAGAGTTTGCAAGCAACGAAAGTGCTTCTTTCAAAAAACGTCATTCATGTGAAGCGGTGTTTGGTTAGGAGCAGCCGAAACTGCCATCAACTAAACAACGCCTGTCACCAAACCTAAATGACACTTCCTTTAACTGTTCTGTTGTACAGAAACCTTAAAATTATATGGAAAAATTGATGTAATGCTAGATTAGCTAAGGTAGAGAAGATAATTTTCCAATGGATTTTAATGCTATTTGGTTTTTATGCTTTCCAACGTTAGTGCTATTTTGCACTAAGTTGTAAATATTACTTCTGTTTTTTGCAAATAGCTTTTTATATTTAATTTTGAATGGGTGATGCTGCTAAAGTTGCGTTGCATTTTTTGCGAATTATTTAATTGCTATAATTTTCATTGATATAAAAACTTATACAGTGTGATCTCTCATTTTTGTTATAATGCCGATGAAAATTAATTTTATTTGAACAAATAATTGAACAAACGAGGAATGTTAACGGCATACCAAATTTTTAGTGGTATTGGGATAACTTTAGCATAATTTTAGAGGTCGCTTTTGTAAGAGGTTTAGGGTAAAAAAATATGCTTCCTAGACAGCCACGAAATTTCACAATTTATCTTTCTTCTTAACGTTTCCTGCTGCTCTGTAATTTGCTAAACCTTCCCCTTTACTGGTTAAAAAATACTCCGAATTTCTGTTATTTTTGGCTTTAACTTTTTGCCTTTAGCGAGGCCTTTGTTGCTGTATTTATTCCTTTGGAAACTAAAGTAATCTAACAGGTTTGATGGAGTAAAGAAAGAAACTCTGAGCATATGGGCGAAATAGTGGAAGTGCAACTTCACTCTAACATAAACAACTTTTTTTTCTTGCTACAGCCTAGAAAGGATTTTAGTCAACGCAACTGTTGCTGTCAAAATTTCGGTCTTTTGCCAGTTTACTAAAATTCTTAAAAACAACGTTGATAACAACAACAAAAACAAAAACAACAGAAAAAACAATACCAAAAACTTTGCAATTGTCAGAATAGGGTTAAGTGCTCAAGTTAGCGTTTCTACAGCCGAGAATACTAAAGACAGCGCAAAAATTCAAAAGTTCAAAAATGAATTTTTTAGGAAAATATCAGTTTGAACAAGAATTCCATACTTTGAAGTGACATCAGCGTTTTCAGTTTTCTTGCTTCAGAAAAAATTACTATACCACTTATTCACTTATTAACGTGTAACTTTAACTGTTAAGTTTTTGAACATTAAATATGTAGTTTATTTGTTGCATACTATTTACATCTATCTTTCAAGATTCAAAATAGTAATGTTAAATCTGTTCTTAACCGAGTTAATAAAATACTTTCAACGCATACTTGGATTCAAAAAATACTTGAATTTGGTAAAAACGTGGTGTTCGTTTTTTCTAGTACTTATTTTCAACTAGTCAGTTGGGTAATTTTCACGTTCATCAGGAGAAATGGCTTTAAAAGCAAAAATTCAGTATTATGCTTGGATAAGTGTAATAAAGGGCATCAGTAAGCAATAAACTCTGCTTTATCGGGCCATTTAACAGCGTTGTTTTGCAAATGAAATATAAGAATACCAAAAATTCCGGAAATCTAACATAGCCTGAAACACGAGAAGATCAAAAAACTCAATTTTCTAGTTCTGATAAAGTAACCTTGCCATCTACTGAGAGATACAATAAGATATTAAATATTAATCTGTGAGATCAAAAGTAAGAAAGGTACAATTTCTTGTTGATAGCATTAGCGGGCACTTGTTTAATTCTTAAAAATTAAAAAGTTTAGCACTCCTAAAACGATTCTTTTATTAAGTTGCAGTAAGTTAAATTACATGGTTTACTGCTGTTTAAAGAAATTCCTACAATCTTTTAGATTATATTTGTACTACCACACTATTTGATATACATAAAAATTTGTTCAGTGTACAATCTTTTGCAAACAACAATGTATAATCACCACATTGTCTTTTTCAGTCTTATCTTCTGTACCTAAACAACATTTCATAAACATCCGTTGGTCAGCGAAAAAAAGCAGAAGTCTAATTACACTGAATACATTTCATCGTCCAAACTATCAAAAGTCGACGGCTATGCCTGTATTGATCGATATTAATTGAAAACGAAACCCGTATAAAATTTGACACAGAAAAACAACTGGCGGCAGATTAAATAGCTGTTCGCCGAGATCATACTTCACAGAATCATTTCTGTAGTATGTATTTCATAGCCTCCTTCGTGTTGGCTCGACGACAACACCGCGATGACGAGGTGTAGCGTCGTTCCCTGAGCGGGAAGCAGACTGTTGAAGATGTTAGGTCTTCTTCAGACTTGATGACCGTTGGGTCTGCAAGGGTTTTTGCGGATCCAATGGGCTCGACGCTTGCTGAGCGGTAAATCTAATCAACAGAGAGATGATGATGGTTCGTGTACGGGCTCCTCGGTGTCGATCCTGCTGTAGTTAGGTTTTATTTCTACGACTCTCATACGTAGACAAGTGCGGATTTTGTAGTAATATGTCTTGTTGACTATTTCAAAATTACAGTGATGGTGTGTTTGCACGGAAAGTCTCCAATGATTTGTTGGGAATAAGGGGATTTAAAATGCATATTCAGCGGCAGGTGTCACAACTTAGAGATTTTTAAAAGAACGGTGCAAGTTCTGCTACAGAGCAGTTTTTTCTGTAGTCGATAGTACTTTGGCGACGGAGACAGAGAGGTAACTTCACGACTGTTTGCTATGTGAGACTTACAACCTGTCATCCACACTTAAGCTTGGTTGACACACTGTTTAAAAATGAAAAAACGTATTCTGTATAACCATATATAATAGGGAAAATTCAGATCATGCAAAATAACTGAAAGAACACTGTTGATCATTCTGATCGTGTGTAGGAGAATTACTGTTGCCTTAAGCGTGCATACAATGCAAAGGTCTCAACAACAACAGAGTTTAAATTACCGACTGATCGTTTAATCAATCCATTAATCTTTATTTTTATCTATGATGGTATCTAACTTACCGTTTTGATTCAGCAAGAATAATTTCCGAAAACAAACGTGACGTACAAAACACATTTATTTTATGACGCATTGATAACGGACGGAGTTTTCAGTGTACCTATAATACGTCTTGAAAATCGCTAATTCCTTCTAAATCCTGTGCCACAACTGCTCAAATCATACTTTTGAAGAAAGTGGAAGAAAAAACAAAATTTTATTTGGTAATGAAGGATCTGCAGACACTGGTCTTCACATTTGTAGTGGAAGAGCAAAAAATTTTTATATAAAGGTGAGCATATCACAAGGAGCTTTTGATAATTCAGCGTTACGGTTCGGTTTCTGTGGGCTTCTGCAATCCAATAAATAACCATTTGTTCAAAGAAAATAAGCACCATAGCAACTTGAAGTGCAAGTCGACTGTGGGGGTATCCTGCATTGAAATAATGAAGGAAGTTCGTGTACTTAATCAGAAAATAATGTTTAACTAGCTGAAAGTAGGAAACACCAGCGTGAAGAAGGAACGTTCAGTTCTACTATCTTTTCTAAAGGTACTATGACTAATGATTAACTATTTTTACGCTGACTGCACCGAATAGAAGGCGAATAAGTATTACATGAACAAAGTTCAAATTTAACCTCACGGATCTCAAAATATTTATCTATCAATTCGCTTGTATGCAGGATTCTTTCCCCCAAACGTCAGTATCCAGTGACAGATGCTAAAACAGTTTTCTATTAAATCACTGAATGCTTTTTTTCTTCTCTTACTTAAATTTGTTTGGTTGTCCATTATTAAAGTTATACTATCCGTCATAATAAATTTCTAACAACCGTTTTTTTACCCGCGTTCCAGAGCTTCCCTGTTACCTCCATCATCTTTACCCTTTTTCCAAATACCTTTTGTACCGCTCTCTAGAAGCACTGGCTTGGCTATACAATAATGCCTCTGCTTTCAGAAACAGTGCGCGACATAGCAAATGCACACGGCAAAAAAAAAATAGTATTACCACTGTGCTTTAGTTAGCAACTGTTTATTAAATGACTGGTGCGCTGTGAACGGGAAACCCGTAAAACGCTGAGCACAGAAAAACATCTGGTTGCAAATTGCATAAAGCTGATCGAGATCATTTGTGTAGTGCGTATTTCACAGCCTCTTTCATGTTAGGCGAAGGACAGCATTGCGATGACGAGATGGAGCATTGTCCCTAAGCGGGCAGCGGTGAGTTGAGAACGTTATGTTCTATTAGGACTTGTAGTCCGTTGGGTATGCTAGGGTGCTTGCGGGTCCAGTGGGCCAGACGCTTACTGGGCGGTGGGTTCGAAGATATCTGGGAAGGCGTGTATAGCGTTAGTTGTTGGTTCGGCCATTTTATGTGGTAGGAGGACCTTGTGCAGTTGGACTGCGGTGAAGGAGTCGGTAAGTTTTTTACAAGTGTCTATCAATCTCCTTGCGTTTAGGAATCGTGTGTTACAGTAGTTTTGAAAACACTTATGAAGGATTTTTTAAAAGTGCATAAACTTCTATGACTGTGAAGATTTTTTAAAGTTAGCTATTCGTGAAAATATGACGTTTTCAGGCTCTGAAATTGAATCGGCAGTCGCTTCTGCTAACCCAAAGTTCCGCACAACAAAGCAGCATGATGCAAAAATCCACTCCAATTTGTACACCACTGTACAGCTGTGGGCCAGGTATGTCGAAAAACAAGCACAATATTCGAAACCCCATCTGTGTAGGTAACAGTGACTTTTCCGGCAACTTAATTTTAGAAAACATAGTTAACTACAGAAGCATCACTTGAACGGCAAGTTAAACGATGTATAAAATCGATATCAGATACACCAGAAACAGAAAATTATTTATGTAGTAGTTTCACAGTGAATAAATGACAGCAGCGAAATACTACATTGGCTTAAACAGCAAAATATTTTAAAACGCTTATGATCACAGCAAAAACTCATTTAAATTTTCTAAACGAATACAGAAGCACTAAAGGCTATTTTCTCATTGTGGCAGAAGTTAATATTACGTAAAAATAAGTCTGTCGGATAAATCCTCCTCAGTTCCATCAATGGCTTAAATTTACTCCGTATGTAGTAAAAAACTATAAAGATTAGTCAATGCGCAACTTCAAACAACACTGCAATTCCTTGTCCGCCACCGATACATGCAGAACCAATACCATATTTCACCTTTCGGCGTCTAAAATTCAGTTATTGCCATCACTCCTAATCAGATGAACAAAATGAATAGAACGAAACTGAAAAAGTCGCTGTGGATGAATGTAGATATTTTAAAGATTAGAATTGTTGTCTGTGATTTTTCCATATAGTAGAAGTATCATGTACCTCATTTCGTGAACTAGATGAGCTGAAATCCTCGCTCCAGATGCTGCGAGTGGGTGGCCTAACGCAATGGCGCCTCCACTAACGTTCAGCTTTTCGTCAGGAATTTTCAGCTCTCGCTGCACAGCGGCACACTGGGGTGCAAATGCTTCATTTACCTGCAATGAAGAATGAGTTAATGCTTTTCTCAACTTGTCAACAAAAGTGAACATTGTAAAAACCTCTTAGTAGAAACTTCGCTAACCTCTATCAAATCAATGTCATCCAATTTTAGTTTTGTTTTTTGCAATAATCCTCTAATTGCTGGTGCAGGACCAATCCCCATTATCGAAGGGTCTACTCCAACTATATGCCATCCTACAATACGAGCCAGTGGCTTTAAATTGTGTGTTTTGACTGCCTCTTCACCTGCCACTACGACTGCCCCAGCGCCATCGCAAACTCCCTATGTAGTTCCAGTGTGGTTACCATGAAGAGACAAACGCTGATACTTGCTCGTTTAAAATGACAAATCTTTTCAAAATCTTGAAAAAAGTAAGTCGGTAGACTAGAAGTTACCGATGCATTTCCAGCAGTAACTAAACCATCTTTCTTAAAAACAGGAGGTAGTTTTGCCAAGGTTTCAGCAGTCGATGGCCTTGGGTGTTCATCTACCTGAAACCCCAACAGTTGAACAACGCATCAGAACTGCAGAGCGTTAACAGATAAAATCGCACAAAATGAAAATTTCAAGTAGCATTAAAAAGCCCTTCCTGTTCACAGAGCGCGACAGCTTTTTCATCAGCAGCTGCCGTTGAAGACAAACAGTTCTGTTTCAAAAAGAAAAAAAAAAAACAGAAGAAGACTTACATCAAAAACCACTTCTTTATTCTTCTTTTTCACTGTCACCGGAGCCATTTCTTCCTTAAAAGCACCGCTGTCTTGTGCTTGAAAAACATGAGCATTTAAGGGTAAAATGTAATCAACATAGGGAATCATTCCTCATAAATTCTAGTACTAATTCCGCAGTGTGAATACTGCAAATTATGCTAACTTCACACGAGAGTAAAAATAAAGTCAGATCAGCTACTGAAAAAACACCTTTCTTCCATAAAGTCTGTGAACGTAGGGCAAAAGCGTCGGCATCTTTTCGTGTAACGTTATACATTGCACCAAGTTTTTCAGCTGTTAACGCCATTGGAGTATTGACATACGAATCAGTTAAGCAATCCCAGAGAATATCTTCAAACTGAAATAACTCGCAAGTAATACGTTTTGAAAATTATCTTCAAGTTATTTTGAAAAAATTCATCAAAAGTCATACTCACAATTAAAAATCGGTTCAAGAATAAAACTGAATTTAATTTATGATATTTTACCTTGTAATTGCCTCCAAGCCTTGTACCAAATCGCACATTTCGGACAACAAACGGAACTTCACTCATACTTTCAGTGCCACCAGTTAGCACCACCAATGCATCTTTTGTTATGATATCCTGAAAGCAGCGAAAAAAGTAACATTAAGCTGGTAGGGAATCCTAATGTAAGAATATTTTTCTCTTTCTTCTTTTTTATTTTCCTTGTTATAATAGAGTGGCATAAAATATTGCCTGAGCGGCACTAACGACTGCCTGAAAACCTGAACCACACAGGCGATTGAGGGTAAGGGCTGGAATTTTCTCTGGAACTCCCACTCTAAGACCAACATGACGAGCCAAATATGGTGCGTCTTGGCAGGACTGAACTACATTACCTGACCAAAGTTATATTTTTTACAAATAAAAAACATTTCAAAAAAGTTTCAGATCTTCATAACAGTAAAATCAATAATACTTTATAAGAAAAATCTAAAATCCCTTCAACAGGCACCAGTAACTTATCCTTTGATAGTTTCACTAGGGTAACATTCTGAACCAGCAAGACGATCACACTATAATTAACAAAATTCTTACTGAAGACAAAAAGCAATAATGAAAAGAAACCAAAAATAACATGGTCGATCAGCTCTGGCTTAATATTTCCAGCTTCCAAGGCTGCTTTACTGGCAATTACAGCAAGATCTGTAGCTGTGTGATTTTTTAGAGTTCCGCCGTATGTCCCAAACGCTGTTCTTTTAGCAGCCACAATAAAAATACCTAAAGTAATTGTGTTAGCAACTACATTAAATTGGTCTGCCTCTAGGAAGATACAGTTTAGAAGCAAACATTTGTATGTTAACTAATTATCTAAATTTGTTTAGTGAAAAAACTACCAGATTTTGAAGCCATTGATGATGCTGATAATGTATCACCGCTTACTGAGCGACACTGAACTGGTTCTATAAATTAGGCGTTTTGGCAACCGATAATGTTGTTGGTGAATGTGAGTGAAATAGTATGTGATAGAGAAGAGAGGCATAGTTGGGTAAGTTGGTCCTGATTGTCGGGCCTGTTCAACACTGTTTCTCGCCTGTAGCGCATACTATTTTTTTTGCAGAGTTTTTGAAATGTAAAGGTCACCAGCAACTGTTCTGATGTATCTGTTTCTGATATGGTCAAAATTTTTGTCACGTCATTCAGCGAACCGTCTGCTTGCTCAAGCCCTAGTTCACCAGTTTAACATTCTGATCAGGGAGTTTACTTCTTTTTTTTT
>UXUI01009264.1:0-17719 GCA_900576705.1 Enterobius vermicularis
TATTTATATTTATATTTATATTTATATTTGTATTTATATTCATTATTCATATTCATATTCATATTCATATTCATATTTACATTTATATCTATATTTATATTTACATTTATATTTATTCATCCTTTTATTTATTTAGTGATTTATTTATTTACCTGCTTAACTCTTCATTTTTTGTCCATTTATTTCCTTTTTTTATTCGATACAGTTGTTTGTATTTGTTGTATTCCCATGAAGAATTTAGGGTTATAGTGCTGTCAGCTTGCTCAGTTTGTCCTGTTGCGGGGCAGTGCATACAAATACTGAGAAATGAAACGATTGCTTTTGATGTTGGAAGACCGCCAACTTTATTTAATTCATACTTTTACCTTTCAGAAAAGTGACCGAATTGGTAGACTACAAAAGGTTTTCACTTTTTGTTTTTTTTCTGTGTTTTGTCATGTGTTTTTGTTTTTGTTGAGTTTATTTCGTTATTTGTCTTTTGGTTACATATTTTGTTTGTTTTTTGCTTCTCATATATTTTTTAATTCTCTTTCAAGATATTAGTTTTGTATACTTCTCTTGCGATATAAGATAGGGACGGTTTTAAGTAAGATGAGTTTTATCCATTATTTACTACTTCTGAATTGTAGATTTTCCACCGTACTAAAGCTGTTACCTTTTGAAATACAGGCTATGGCTAATCGGTGAGCTAGAGTTTTTCTACTTTTCTACTCCTCTTTTCATTTTGTTTAATTTTTCACTTGACACGAGCTTTTTTGTTACTTGGACATTAACATCTTAATCATTGCTGATTTTTGAATGTGCACTGTAAGAGGGTCACGGTTTGAAAAAAAAAGAAAAACAATGAGAAATAATGAAAATTATAGCTTTTGGTGTGCTAGGAGAACTGTGTAATAAAACTGACTTACAAAATTTTGCTTGATAGCATTTAGAAAATGAAGTGAATCAGGAAGTTGTTAGAGACTTTTAGAATTTTATTACCTAGGAGCTTGCAGTAATTATATTTTTTTGCTCCCTTATGGTTTAGTAATTTTTTAAAGGCGTCCTCGCAAGCCAATACCAGAAGAAGGTCCTTACAAGGCGTTTGTCGGAAATCTTCCGTCAGATTCTGTGCAGGGTGACATCGATGATATATTTAAAGAACTCAAAGTTTGTTTCTCTACTGTTTCTCTTGCTTTTTTTAAAAGGGAGAGTCCTTAGCTGCGTCTGTTCCAGTGAAGTTCCAGAAGTTTATTTTTGCTTGCTAAAACTTTTGAGAAGCAAATTTGTCAATCCCCTCACTTGATATTTCTCAAAAGTGCAAGGTTGGGGAAAACTACCTTGTGCTTTGGTATTTTTGTTTAGTAGTAGAGTGCTGTGGACTGATCTTATTAATAGAAGGCTCTGGTGATTCAAACGTCTCTATTTCGTGTTGTTTAGATTATGGATACTCATATGGTGCGCGATCGAGATTCAGATCGCTTTAAGGGATATGCATACGTCGAATTCAATAGCAAAAATGACCTAGCAGAAGCTTTAAAATTGGACGGGCTTGTAAGCTTCTCACAGATGAATTGATTGTAGTTAGATACTGCTGAATGAACAATGATTTTTTTTTTTTTAAAATAAACGAATTGTTCTTATAGGACTACTGTGGCCGCCCTCTGCGTATAGACGTAGCGGACTCTCAACGTGGGAGAGGTGGCGGAAGAGGTGGACGAGGTGGAGGACAGCCAGGGCAAAGGTTTAGAGGTGCGCTTAATATGGTTGCGCAATTCAGGTTAATTGTTGCTTCAGAAGCACTTTTTAATTTAATTGTGGTTAATAGATGATAGCGGTAATCGAGGTGACTTCTCGAGCCATAAAGGAGGATTTGATCGTCAACAAAGAAATCAGTTTAATAGTCGTAGTGGGCATCGGAGAGGGCCCCTGCCAGAACAGGAAGTAATAGCTCACGCCCCTCCAAGTTTGTCAATCTTTTTACTGACTTTCATAAACTTGAAGTTCCAATTCTTGCATTTCTTTGGCCTGAAGTACACATGAATGATAGAACTCGGTTTCGAATTTTTTTGGGAAGCACGTTGTTGTTCCATCGCAAAGGAAGAAGTTAGAATAGTTTCTTTTTAGGTTCTGGTCGTCCTAGATTGCAGCTGAAGCCACGCACTACTGATCCAGTAGAGTTACAGAAAATTCGTGAACGAGAAGAAGAAGAAACTAAGAGGCGTCAAGCACATATATTTGGCGTCAAAGATTAGTTTAAATTATCTTTAAAAATCATTTTTTTTTAGAGTTCTAAAATTCTACATTGTAATTTATTTATAGAATAAGCCTTATTGTTTCCTTTTTCTTTTTGTTTGTTCTATTGCTGGATTCGTGCGTTGTTCGTTTTTATCTAATACTTTCTTACACTGTTCACTCAGAAGGTGCGATTTGGAGAAGCAGTTTTTGGATTGGCCTTATTGTAGATTTTTATAAATTCAATTCTGTTGACATCAGCCGATTTCGCGTGGGTGGAAATTCATAACTTTTTTCTTATACCAATGCTTAATATTATTTAGTGTCGCAAACTGTCTGCTTGGAAAGTAGTTAAATTACCGATATTGGTGACTCCACCTTGGCGTCGTGGTTTTTGACTTAATTCTGTTTGCCTGGTCCCTGATCTTTTTGTAGGTCAATGTTAACAGGGCATTGACTTTTGTCTTTTTTTTTTGTGCTGTTTGGATTCCTTTTTTCGTAACCTTTTATATCGAAGATTGCTCAGTTTTTGATTTGAGCCCATTCGTTCACTGAATGTTATTGGTCTTGGTGATGTATCTGTAACGGAATGTTAATAAAACCTCGTTGTTCTGTAAGTGTGTAAGTTCAGAATAATCATTCTATTTTACTGTACTTCCTTTTCAGAACAGTAGCATAAGCTGTTTTTCTTTATATTATTTCTGCGGCAAGTCATTTTAGATGGCATTTGTGACAGAATGCCAATCATTCGTACGGTCTTTTGATTGGGTGCGTGTTAGCCTATGCGCTTTTTTTAGGATGGTCACCGATGTAGATATTTGCGAAAAACTAAAAGAGACGTTGAGTCCAAGTCATTTGGTTCGTTGTTGGTCTTGAGATTGGTGTAGGCTTGTTTACTTTGTACTTTAGGAGTACAGATGAACAGATTCGGACCAGTGGAGCCGCTGAGAATAGCTTTTTTCTTTTAGAGCTGCAGGACCATTTGTTTTTTTTTTTTCCTTTTTTTGGTTGCAGGAAGTTGTTGACGAGTCAGATGGGTGCGGTAAAAAGTTTTCTATAGTGATTGTGTCTGAACAATTTAAGGGCAAGTCCACTTTAGCAAATCACAGGTATGGAACAAGCCTTTTGAAGATTAATTTATGAGTTTTTTTTATCTTGAAACATTTATCAAGGAAAATTCTTGGAACGTTTGCGGATATGAAGTTGATACAACTTTCTTGAATAAAGTCTAAAATTGTAATTTTCAGAGCGGTCCAAAGCGCTCTAAGCAGTTATATACCTTCCATTCATGCGCTAACAATAAACACATACGATGTGGAAAAGTGGCAAAAGCGCTCGAAGGCGTAACGAGTATTTACTAGTGAACACGTGGGGCTGTAACGAAACACTCACCTAACACATTCTTTGAACTTGGTTTTATGGAAATGCTGTCATAATTACTTTTTGATTATCTCGTTCACAGCTGAATTTTGTTGTATAAAATGATTTATGTTCTTAGTTTATGAGGTTGTTGATTTTTGTGAACCCCGAAGCGCGACAGATTATAAACCGCCATTTCACAAGCATAATATTGTTATTTTTTAGTTTTGAAGTAAGGTTTTACTTTCCTGGATGTTAGGGTTCTTTATGCTTTTTTTATGTTTCTTTCTTGTATTATCTTAATATGTGCCAAGCGAATGGAGACTCAAAACTTTTTCTTCAGCATCTCAACGAAATTATACCTACAAGTAAAATTGGTGATACAGCAGAGGCAGGGGAAGACGGAGAAATATGTCTTGTTTTTGCTCAAAGTTTTTGTAGTTTGTTTCGACGCTAGTTTTATTTATTCATGGAAGAGTGTTGGCTGGTCTTGGAATGCATAAGAGAACAGTGGGATGTTATGGGTGCCCGAAGCATAAGTTGTGACAGGTTTTGTACGGTGGTATGATATTGTTTTATTGCTGTTGTTGGGAAAGTTATAATCTTCTATCACCAGTTTGACGCAGATGGGGACAGTCTGTAGCTTCCTCATTGACTTTTTATGATAGATTTGGTTTTAAAGTAGAGCTTTTAGTCATTGATTGTCAGATCATTCAGGAAAGAATCGAGTCAAGGAAGAATGAGTCGCTATCTTTAGGCGGCCGGTCAGTCGTCCGTCGTACGTTTGGTGTAATTTGTATTGTGTAAGTTAGGGACTTTTTTTGAGATACCTAATTTTTAGACTGTTCCTGATAGTTCCATGATTGTCTATCAAGCCCTGAAGATTTACTGGCATTTGAGAGGGGATGACGAAGCAGGCAAAGCAAACAGTGCTGGTGGATTTGACAGTGGAATGACTGAGTCAAGTGACGATGATCCACTAGTTAGAGAATTTGAAAAGGCATGTAGTCGAGTTAGAGCGAAAGCAGAAAGTTTGCCATCATCTGATGCTGCTCACTTGTACGGACTATACAAACGAGCGACTGTCGGAAAGCCAGGTGTTGTTGGAATTACAGTAAAATCTAATATTATTTATTTTTAACATGTTTGCAACTGGTTTTAATTTTCAAGACTGAGCAACTCATTTTTGTTCCTATCCTGGCTAAAAATTTTTTGACCAGTATAAAAACAAAAAAGCTGATCAAATTTGCACAATATTAATTACAGATCTAGCCAACCTACCATCGAGGTTCGACTTGGTGAGACGCACTAAATTCGACGCCTGGGTTTCATGCAGTAATATGACGAAAATAGAGGCAATGGAAAAATACGTTATCAAGGCTAGTCAATTATTTGGCCCTCCAGGGAAGGAAAGTCCAGTGCGATCTGCATCCAACTTTGGAATACGACCAAGCATACCGCTGTGGAAGGACAATGAAGTATGTGCAGTTATACAATGTTTTTTATTTTCTGTACACTTTAGAAATTAGATTTTGCTTAGTGTGCTTTTACATTCTATGCTCATATTTTAATGAATTTAAACCGTTTTCTAGTTTTATAGATTATGGCTGTTTTAAAACAATTGTGCGCCAAGCACGTAACACACTTTGACCCTTCAGCAAGTTTCTTAAGGCAACTGAAGAATCAGAGGAAGGTCGCATAACACCTAAAACCAAAGAGTGGTTTCTAATCTTATATACCGGTGACTGCGCTCAAATAGACATTTTCCTTGACAAAAACCCTAAATATATCAATGTGAAAAATGAAAACGATGTAGGTTTTTTCTCCACTCGAAATTACTGGACACTTCCCTTCACTGTATTCTTTATCTCTACGATAGTTAGAATCACTCGTATTAACCACACAGATGACTGCCCTCCACTATGTTGCTGACAGAGGGCAAGCAAACGTTATCCGACATCTACTTCAGAAAGGAGCCGATGTAAATGTGTTGGATGGCACTGGTCAAACTCCGCTGCATTACGGTTAGAATTACCTTGGAGGAAAATATGCCTCTCTGTAAACATCGTTGAGGCTTTTGCAGTGTTACCGTTTTGTAGCAACTGACTGTGGGCACAGAGAAGCCGTACAAGAACTACTCAAGGCTGGAGCTGATCCCAGCATAGCGACTAACGATGGTGAATGTCCTTTAGACATAGTTTCTGACTCCCGCATACGTAAAATGTTGGAAGATGCGCTATCTCCTCCAAACCAAAAGCTAGATGTTACGGAAAACGAGGGAAGCAATAATTTTGGACAGTGAAGAAGCCTTCTCATGGGTTTTTTTTAATACGGTTTCCTTCTGCATTGTTCCATAAGAGGCCAGATATGTCAAAGAGGTTGTATTATTGTTATAAAAACCTTGATTTTAAATGCTGTTTTACTAAACACAAGTAAAACTTCATCTCCTTCCCAAAACCGCTTTCACGAACAAAGCCAAGTGCAATAAATAGATGAATTGAAGAAATGGTTTACAAAGCTCAGTTTCTAACAATGGAGAAGAAATAGCTGCATTCAACAAAAAACTTATGGCAGCTTTTCCAAACTGTCACTCGACAAAATCAACAATAGGCTGGTGGATTTATTTAATGAAATAAAAAGCTGTAAGGGTACCCATGGTACTTGCTTCGGAAGACTGATAAAAGGAGGCTGAAGAACACGACTACGAATCCGAGGCCAACAAAAACCATAACTGAAATTAAAGATTTCAAATTAGTTGATAAAGAAGTAAAGAAGTCATTTTTTAGACGGTGTATCGTTCAGAAAAACAGCGATAGGTTTACCTTTCCTTCTCCCAAGATCACCCTTACCATCAGCAGAGTCATTCATCAGAATAAAACCTACAGTGACAGCAGCATACAGTGCTGCTACAAAATAAGTTTCTGCCACTAACTGAAAAAAATCAATATAAATTTTAAAAACCAAAAATTTGCTTTAAATTAAAGAGAGACTCCAGTAAGAACTAAATATTTAGTGAAAATCTCTAAAAAGGTAAAAAAGGTCCAATAGCTTATATAACTCTGAAGTTCTCTCGAGCAAAGAGCAAATGTGGAAGACCTGGTACTGCGCTGAACCGTGTATGAAGCTGGTTGCACGCGTGTGGGGGTTGGTCATTACAAACGGCGGGCCCCGTATGTGATTCCACATTTGACCGCTCATAAAAGCAAAAACAATACACAAGCAAACCACTGCCCATCCTGTACGGTTGAACAAGAACTCAAGATTGTCTCTCCTCATATATAAAATGCCAGTTATCAACATGCCAAACAAGATCATCAGTGCAGGACCTGTGTAGTTTGGAGGACGCAGAACTCGAATCTGTAATTTCTTTCTCCGTCAAAATTGTACAACTTTTTTGAACAAAAGGCAATATAATCCTATACTGATTATCATCAAATTCAATCATGCATTCTTTCCAAATATGTTTATGGTATGTTGCAGTGGAACCTACAGAAATTTCTGTCCTATCAAGAACGAATTTGGCCATACTTTCAGCGTCAAACCCATGCCTTTGAAAATCCATTTGGTCTGCTCTTTTTTTGTTTCCCTTAGCCGGAAAGTGATAAAGAACCGGAGCTGTATTTAGGTTCATCATTTGAAATATCTGTGGTGCCTCTTCGTAATCAACAACAGCAAAATAAAGCGCTTTTTTATTTGAATAAGCATACCGGTAAGAATTCGCTAATATATGAAACTCCTGATAAGCAGGTCTAAAAAACCGTATTAATCTCAAGCTCAAATTCAAAACCTACACATGCCTCAGAAGGACTAATTAATTACTGACAGTAAAAAAGAGACATTTTACAAAGAAAAAGCTTCCTTTAAACCAAAAAAATAAGTTTTACACTCAAAAGATAAAAAACTATTAGGAAACAAACTTGCAGATAGGACATTTAACATTTGCGGAAAGGGCAGTAAACATGACCATCACAGAATAGTTTCTTGGAGCACTTCTAACATATGTCTTCCACTTCTCGACATTCATATTTATAATAGGCTTTTTATAAAGCCACTCCTATAAGCAAACACTTCAGTTAAGCTCACTTACACTATTCTTATCAAAAGTAACCTACAAGGATTGAAACCTACAAATTAATATCATTGTTTGGCAGCCATTGCTAACAAAATTGACAAACTGGAATTACCTGCAAGTTATTTACTTTTTCTTCCAGAGGCATACTTCTCTGTCCATAAGCAAAACTGCCGAAATAAAAGAAAACACAGAACAGACAGACCAGCATCCTTAAAAAAAAAGTATGAAACGAATATTTAGTAAACCTCTTTGACTAGACGGACGATCCATAAGGACAGAGGGAAGTAAACCCCATAATAAAGAATCACTCTACACGTTCTAATCTAGTACGGTCAAAATCTGTACAAAGCCAGACGTAAAAGAAATATTTCACCACTAAAAGTAAACGATGACTGCTGCTCTAACTACCTTGACTTCTCAACCCTAGTGTTTTTTTTAATACTGCGCACCGCATCAGAATTACTCTTTAAAAAACTGTCCAATAACCAACCTATTAAAAACCACTTTTGTAAGCAATATCGAGGAATATCTCTAAAATTTACCTCAACAAATAGAGCGCAAAAAAGTAAAAAGTTTAGCGCAGCTCAGAACTGTTCAACGTACAAAACCAAAAGCCAATAGGACATTTATACACAGAATTCACAACAAAATGAGACGAGACTCAGATTACGAGTTACGCAAATAAAGTTAAAAAAGAGAAGCTGAATCCGTTGCTTTCTAAGCTCCCATCCGGAAACATCTTTAAAAACAACTACTACTGGCAGTTAGAAAAAGAAATATTAGGGTGGAAAACGAATTTAAAAAATGAGATCATTTCTTTGATGAGCCAAATCCTCCAAAGCCCATCATGGCAGCAACTTCATCATCTTGCACCTCAGGATCTGAAGCCCGCTTCCTTTTCCGTTGTTCTATCCTTTTCTGTCTTTTATAATCAGCCATGCGAGCCTACAATTAAAAAGCGTTATAGACGAGAACACTTTAATAAGTAAACAGGCTATGAACATCAACGCTTTAACACTGTCAGTTTTTTGCAAATATGGAACATACTTCCTCTTCTTTTAATTCCTCCATTCTCTGCTGCAAGTCATATTCTTTTTCCTTCTGTTCTTCTAAAAAAAGTATTAAATACTATTTAAAAATCTCTGAAGTCTTGTTTAATAACCGCACCACTCTAGAGAGTTTATTGCCGAAAAAACAAAAAAAAAATTTTTTGTCCTTCAAAGTAACTTTCAAAAAATGACTAACTTTCTGCCTTTTTTAACGCAAACCGCTGCCGCACCTCATCCAAAGTGCTCCTTTTTATCTTCATACTCATGCCCATATTTCGCTGATGATTTTTGCCATTAATATGATCCAGAAAATTTATAGAATCCTTCACAACACAGTCACAGACATCGCAGTAATAACCACCGGTTTCGGCAGAAGGAGTTGTTTTGTTTATAACGACGGTTCTCCCCACTTTTGACTCTAAGTCTACCTTAAATAAAAGAAGTTTTGTTTTGTGAGCATCCGCGTCCTCAAAAGTGTTCATAGTAATCGACCGAACCAGAAGAAAAATGCAACATTCCGGTAATCATACCTTGTATTCACGTGCTTTCAATAATTCTCTTTTGACTTTTGGTTCGTCGGGGAACCTCGGTTTCTTTTTTGCCTTTTCAACCTCATTTTCTGCTAACAAACGTTCTCGAGCCCTTCTTTCATACTCTTCTCGGTCCCATTTTTTTCTGTGGTCGGCACCCGACGATGAAGCCTCGTAGTATGCCATGATAATAAAGAGTAATTTAAATTTTTGCCGTACTTCAGTGACCTGAAAATTGTTCACATTATATTCGTCAAAGTTTATACTGAGTGATGTTTACAGTTGTATAGGATGAGTACCATTACTCGTAAACACCGAATTCTTTAGGCAATAAAAATTAACCGACTAAAAACGGATTTAAAATACATTTATGAGGCCGATAGAACACAGCAAACGGCGGCAAAGTCTACAAAAACAAGAAGGTAAATTCATGGCAAATCTTTGTTTCGTGTCATCACTTTCGCACTGCTTTTTGTGATTGAATTTCCATAACTGATTGGAGACGTATCTCTTGAAGGTTTGCCAAAATTATATACTTTAAATGGCATAATGCCAGCAGCTTTGAAACGGTGCCAATAAACTACATGCAACAGTTGTCGGTTTACAATGGCCGATAGAGTTTTTAAGCAAACATTTGCCGAATACAATATTCACAAGAATGTTGCTCTCAGAAGCTAACCAAAGTTCAGCAGTGGCTGTTATTATTTTTAGCCGTTGGCTGGGCAGCAGTTTGCTGTTTAGCAGCAATACGCACATCTGTTCTTAACGGTGCGTTGTAATCTGGCGAGATTTTACAATATAGCCGAAATTTTTTTCAACAACTTCAATGGTAGATAACTGCGTAGGCGAATTTTTTTGCTATAGTCGTTTAGTAAAAGTGAGCTTCCCAGTTTGTTTTGGAACTGATTGAGCGCAGTATCTTTCCGCGTTTTTGTATTACTATTGTTAGCTTTCAGCGGATTTCAGGCCACTCTTTGCCATCGCTGGAGCGTAAGTTTTCTAGCTTCCAAAATATTTCGCAGTAATTATTGTGACTGATATTCTTGAAGTATTACCTGCTCAGCACTTATTTCTGTTCTTTTTTTTTTTTTTTTTTTTGCATCTTGTAAGGCACTAGATCGTTAGGGTGGAATGATATATTACTCATAAGATTTGATTATTATGGTGACTGTAAGTTGACAACCACATGTCGTTAAAAGGTTATAGAAGTGAAATGGAAGTTTTATCTTTGTTATGTGTGGCGCTTGTAAAATATATGAGTTTACAAATGACTGAGTCATAATAGGGTCAAACCAAATGCCGATCGTTGGTAAAAGTGATAAAAATCGTGATGAAAATGTCACAGAAGTCGAGTATGTTGACAAAGGACTTCATTCTTTCCAGGACATCTCCCACATATGTAAATTCTTTCTTTCTATCTTGTTTTTTAAATTTTTGGAATGGTTATTACTTTGAGTTTCACTCTCAAGTGTTGAGGATTATAACAATTACTTGACAACATTTTTATGGTTGTCTAACATGCATTAGCATTTTTTATTTGCTTTAGAGTACCGTTAGAGGCTATGTGTTTCTTTGTCGTTTTAATGTAAAAAAATCTTAAGCCAGAAAAAAGTACAGTTATTCGTTACTGTCTCCCACTTGTTTTAGTTCACAATACGGCGTTAACGAGATTGACCCTCAGCCATAACAAAATTCCTTCTGTTCCTGCTAATATCGCTGATTTGGTTAATTTACAGGTTTGTTACACGTTTTTCGTATCTTTAAGGAATTGCTAAGTTAATTTTTACTGCGGTTTTTTCTTGAAACTTACTGAGTGCAGTTAATGATAATTACCAAAGGAGAAATTTTTCTGAGGGATCTGTTTATGGGAAATTTCAGTACAGTCGTTATTTCATTGTGTTATATTTAGTAGTTTTATGTCTTAATTTCAGACCGCTATTTTTAGATCTTGACTTTATGGAATAACCAGATTGAGGAACTTCCAACATCAATATCGTCTCTTAGCAAACTTCGTATTCTAAATGTTGGGTTAGTTGACTGTTAAAGAATTTTCTGAAGCTTCCGTCTCCCGCTCTAATTCGCTATTAATGCTTTTTCTTATCAGGTTTCCTCATAATAATATAATTTTTACGTACAGAATGAATCGGTTAAGTATTTTGCCGCGTGGTTTTGGTTCTTTCCAATCCTTGGAGCTACTGGACTTGACCTACAATAACCTTTCTGAACGAAGTCTTCCTGGCAATTTCTTTTTCATGTGTTAGTTTTTCGGTTTAAAGTTTGCGCTTTTGGTAATATGCGTTTTTTTAAAGCTATGGAATTGGAATCTTTTATTTTTTTCACTTTTGATGAATTTCTGTTTTTTTCTCATTACAATGTTTTTATCTCTTTAAGCCGCCTTTAAAACTTTTACAGTGGATTTTTCAAATATTGAAAAAGAGATAAAGCTTTAGATTCAACTAGTTTTTTGGAAGCTTTCTTGTAGCAGTGAAACATACCAGTTCGAATCATATTTTAACTTCAGCTACCTTACGAGCTCTTTATTTGGGAGATAATGATTTCGAATACCTTCCAGAAGATGTCGAGAATCTTTCTAGTCTTCAAATTCTTGTTTTACGAGAAAATGATCTTACCGCTTTACCTAAAGAAATTGGCAAACTTTTCCGCCTTAGAGAGCTTCATATTCAGGTTTTTTTTCAATATAATTGGTCTAGTTGTAGGTTTTGAAGTCCTTTGGAAATTATTTCTTGAAGAGTTTCAAGAACTGCTCAATTAATGAGCGGAATTTGAGGACTTAGACCCTTTTTCAATAAATGACAATAATAACAATAATGAACACTTTTTTTCATTATTTTCTCCTAAGAATAATGATTTTAACGATGTAGATTATTCATTTTTACCAGCTCTCTATTCAGAGATGAATATTTAAGGGCAATCGCTTAACAGTTTTACCGCCAGAAATTGCTTCTCTTGATTTAGTTGGACCCAAGCAGGTCCTCCGTTTGGAACAAAATCCATGGGTGGAACAAATCCAGGAAGCGTTGAAAAAAGGTAGTGTAGGATTTCTAAAATTTTTTAAAGTTGCTTTCTTTTTTGGCTTGAAAATCCAAAAAAAAAAAATAATCCTTCTAGGTCCATTGGCTTTGATGGAGTATTTGAGGTCAGATGCATACAAATACATATATGGGAAACATGTAGCAGGCTCGACTCCTATACCGCCAAAATCTAAAAATAAGGAGAAGAAAATCAGCAGACATCAAAATAAGTCTGGTTGTTAAAGTTGCTTTTATGAGAAGCTTTAAATCTCATTGTTCAACTTTTTATTATTTTCTAAAGCTTTATTTGTGCTTTTTACTCGTCTCATTTCGGTAACTGCTTTTGCAATTAAGTTTTATATGAAAGAATTTCCTGGCATTTACTTCCTCATTTCTAGAATCTTGCTTAGTCTAGTCTTGCCGTACTTAAATGGATGAAAGAAAATTTTTGTTACAAAACCTGTATGAAGGGCAGTTTTGTTCCTCTATTTTCTTGTCGTTGAGGAACACTGACTTGCATTTTATGCCTTATTTATCATTTTCACGTCCTCTTAATTATCAAGTGCGACAGTATTACTCAGTTGACTGGAAACAATTATATATGCCTTAACTTCTACATTATAAATGTGTTATTTTTTTTTATCTGATGTTTCTTTTGATTTGTTCAAAATCTTGGTACAATGTTGGCAAGGGTGCTCAGCGATTTTTTTAGCTTTTAATTTTTGTTGTATACTACTTAATAGGTTTGTAATCCACATGGTATGGATGAAGTGACAAGTGTGTATTTCTTTTTTGTGTGTAAGTCTTGGATGAAATTTAGACAGTTTCTTTCTATCCTAATTTAAAAAAGAAACCTTAGAATGTGTATCTTTTGATAGTTGACTGTTAAGATAAAGAGACTCCGGATGCTTGCTTACTCTATTTTATACCTTATTTAGCTCTGCGATAGGGTTGTGCATTAGTAAGCAAAGTTTAAAGACTGCTGATTGAATATTTCTGTATAAATTGATTTTATAACTCTTTTTTTTGAACAAGTTGTGACCCTTATGGAAGATTTCAGTCCTTGCTGTAGCTGTTTCTAAAATTAGAGTGAGTGCATTTGCCATGAATCTGCCTTTAGTTACACTCATTTATGCACAGTATCTTCTGATTTTGATAATAGCTGGCAAATTGATGGTTGCAAATTTCTTTCTAATTTTTTTCAAGTTTTCGTGAAGAACTGCTCGACAGCCTCTCCTGAACAGTCTATTTGTAAAACTTCTCTGTAGAAGTTTTTGTGCGTTTATTATGGAGAGCGGGTAAAGGTCAGCGGAAATTGCGCTGGGAAGGGCGTCTCAGTGGCTCAATCGGGAGAGCAGCATTTTGAGAGAGTGTGTTTTGTAGGTTTAATTTTTACTGTGGTTTTATGTTTGGCTTAGTGTTGGAAAGGAAGGTTTCTACGACAGGTTTGGGCGTTAATTAATTGGCGGTAGCAGGCAACGGTTGTTTCAAACCTTGACACACAAAGTGCTGCTGCTGACTGACTGTGAGACTGCGCTCAAGAATTTTTTGGGAATTCGGGAGGGGGAGGAAATTTGTGAAACGAATTCAGAGTGGTATTTTTGATTTAACGACTTTAATAAAGAATTTTGTGTAAACATATCCTCTGTTCAAGAAGCTGATATGTCAGCATTTTGTAGTGGGTGTGTATCACGGCTAGCCGAAAAGTCTTAGATGCGGAGAAGCGTTACTGTGTCTTCTACACGTAACTTTACAACTCTACTGTAAGAACCAATTAAATGCTTGCTATTTCACAGCATCAACTAAATAAGAGAACTACTTAAGACTCTGTTTTGTAAGCATTAAAGTACCGTCTTATCTTTGAGGACGATGAGTCTAGTAACTAAGGAGAATTTCAATAGTACTTTATTTTGGGTTACGGCGACTTGGCTTTTTAAACTATTTATTGCCTCATATTTTTATCAATTATGACGATTATTGGAACTTTTAAACTTTTTATAGTTATAAAAAGGTTGGGCACAGACTTTTTGCAATTCCCCAATAATTTCAGCAAATCAATATGAACACTTACTGGAAACAACAAAATAAACTCGCAAATAAATACGCAACACTTGAAGTCAGAAACCTTCAAATTGCCTATGGGCACGATTCATAAAAAAAACGGACGAAACAAAACTACATTGGGGAATTGAAAACTGTCAAGATATTTGACACTCTAGAGAGGCGAAGAAACACTTCAAGAGATCTAAACGAGATTTTAAAAGACTGAGTTCCTCACTGACGCCACTTCTTTACATTGGCCAGAGATGACATAACCTAATGTCTACCCTTTAAGAGCTTCTCTTTCGAGGGAGGTCAGAGTTCATGCTTCAAGAAATATAGTCCTTTGGCGTGGTCGCGACACCTCCGGATAAAAGAGGAGAGGCCAAAAACGCTTGGGAAGGGCGCGAATTATTACGACCTTTATTTGAACGGCAGTGGGATCCATTAAATCAGACAAACAGTGAAGAATAAGAAATTGATCTAACACAACATATTGGAAAAATAAAAAATCCAAAATTAAACAAGATAGTCATATAAACGTGAAACGTATTAATGGGTGGAAAATAGAACTTGGTCATATGTTAGGTCCTGTCATTCTTTGTTATCTGAAGTAATCCCTATCCAACTTTGAGATTTTTTATATGAATTTTTTTTTGCCTCACTTGAGGTTCTTTCAGAAAAAGTAAAATAAACGTTTTTTTTTGTTTTTATTTAGGCTTCCTTAAGAGGAAGAACAATTAGAGCTGGACACTAAATACCTGAGCAGCGGTAAACCCCTGAAATAAATGATGCCAGATTTTCATTTTTGAAACGCAAGAAATGACCTAAACCTGTAACAGTGAATCGGAACAAAAACTTGAACAAAAAATCAAAAGTGTACAACATTGGTGCTTACTAAGCTCTACAATATAATCTTGTAAAGCTGAATACAAATGACAAGATAATTCACCACAGGGAACATAAAACTTGATCACTATTAGGATAAAAAATATAAGCCTCCAGCACACAAATGTACCTGCTTAAACGGATCTAAAATGGAATAGGAAAGTTCAAAGGAACTTACCAAATTACTAGTTAACTACTTCCACTTGGCTAGAAGCATGTAGGACGGATGCACAGTAAATAATACTTTCGTACGCAAGTCAAACACTGACAATTTTAACAGTTCCGAATATGTTTTTCTACCTGTAAAGAAAGCCCTTTGATTGCAAATATTTTCCAAACAAAAAACAGCTTCATCGCAGTTCGCCCTCTTTATACGTTCCATGTTTGTGCAACAAAGAGCAGGACAAATAAGCCCCTGAAAGAACCGAAACGAAATTTATTATCATGTGGACAGTTCTTGACAGTTCAATGATAAGACTTATAAATTTTGTTTAAACATCTTCATCTCTGCCTTTAAATGCAAGACATGTTGCGGTAAATTTGGTTTTTCCCTGCCCTCTGCATAAACTCTGGAGCCACTAGCGATTTTCAGCAAAACTATGCCAAAACAATATATAGCAGCCAAGATCTTGCTGTTTTTGAACTCTGGCGGAAGGTACGCAAAACTCCCTTCAAAATACGAAGCTATTACCAAATCCTCTTCTTCCACGCCCTCTTTGAATGATCCATTCTGCCATAAGTCGAAATTGCTGAGTTGTGGTTTAAAGTGCCCATCAAGAAGAATACTGGCTGTCTTGATATCTCCATGAATAATAGGAATATTACTACTAGTGTGTAAGAAAAGTAAGCCTCTAGCAGAACCTTAAGCTATAATTTGTCGCTGCTGTCAAGTCGAAACCTCTGTGCCTCTTTACGTTGCAGACGATCTTCAACTGAGCCGTTGGCCGTATACTGATAAATCAAACGCGGATCCTCTCCACCCAAAGATATCTCATACAGTGATACGATGTTATCATGCCGATATTTATTTAATGTTCGAAGTTCGTGAAGACTTTTGAGCAAACGTTCCCTAAGTGATTCACCCTCACAGTTTTTTGAGACTTGGTTCTCTTCACGGCCACTTCAGTTTTTCCACACACCTTTGTATGCTATCCCGTAACCGCCTTTTTTAAAATGTTTCTTTCAACAAAACCATTAGTAGTCAAAAATACTTTGCAGTACTTAACACTGATTGTTTTCTGCAATTCAGCTATTACTTCTTCTTCTTCTGAAATGTTGCTTAACAGCGTAATGCTAAGACGACAATCAGTAATGTCATTAAATGTATCTTCAGCACAACTGTTCACCGAATTCTCTTCAGAGTACATATATAAAGGGTAGCGACAGAGTGAAAGTTGGAGAATATATGATATTGGCAGTAACCTAGAAAAAACACCTCTGCAGGCCTTCTTGCTATTATAACCGCCGTAAACGGTTAAACCTTAGTACCCTGTATAATGGTTTGTACAATGAATGGTTTAGCTCTATAGTCGATAACGCAATCCCTGGTCTCTACTGGAGCTCAAGTTTTGCCTCGACTGAGGAACGAGCTGATGGGAACTTTGCGGAACAACGGCATATCTCAAAGTCTTGACTCAACTTTTGCCGGTTTATATAATCCGATTTTAACTCTGTTGAAGAATTTGAAAGATTCACTAGCACTAACTTGCATTACGAGGCGTGCCAGCTCTACCATTTCATTGTTCCTCCTGTCAGCTGCGCCTATTGTTAGCGCTGCTTACTCTCCACTTACTTCACACACCACGCAGAATAAATTCATCTTCAAAAAATCCAAGTCTTTTTCATCTCTCCACGCGAGTTTAGACCTACGATCTGACGCCATTAAATAACAGATCTACGTATAAAAAAATTCAAATTGAAATTTATAAGTACAAAAATTAAACAGTTAAAGTAGAACTTTTAATGAACACTTCTGAGTACCAACTACACTACAGCAAATAATTTAAAAAACACCTAAAAGCAATGACCTTAGAACTTCGAGGTAATCAAGTTCAAAACATTATCATGACTGATATTTGGTCCAGAACTGATTCTGAATCACGAGCTTTCTGTGTCGAGTAACATACGTTTTACTAATAACACTACTATGCAATTTTGAGAAACTTCTAGGCCCTTCAGATCTTACTTGCATCTATATTTGTAAACAAGCCGAAATTTTACCTACTGTCATATGTTCTCTCATTATTATTTGAAGGAATCTTGTTTCGCCTGCAAGCTTTCGATACTTTTCCGACCCTTGAGTGGGACGATCTCCTCTTAATCCGATCATTAACCCACTGCAATTTTAATTCACTTCCCCAATATTTTTAATCACCCTGGCCATCGCTCCTTTAAGCTCTATTAATTCCTCCCTCATTCCCATTGCATCCTTGTGCTGTTCTGTATCTTACTTTTAAAGACCTTTAACTTATCCTAAGAATCTTCGATTGAGATCTCTATTACTGTTTTTACAGGCTTGAATACCTCATTTTTTTT
>UXUI01009267.1:0-13736 GCA_900576705.1 Enterobius vermicularis
AAAAAAAAAAAGACAAATAAATAAAACAGCAACACCATAGAAAGAAATAAACGACAATCAACTAACTAATCACTCTGTGTAATTAATTTTTTTGCATGAGAAAAAAAGATAAGAGAGAAAAAAAAGGCACAACAAAGTTTGTAGCCAATAAAATAGGTGGATTAAAAGGAAGAAAAAAAAGTAGGAAAACAGAAACAAAATTTAATGATCCAAAACACCAATTAATCAAACAGCTTGCTTTCTTTTCAGTGATACTTGAAAACAGAAAAAAAAACCAAAAAGGAAAACAAACTTCAGCAAAAGATCACTTTACAGGCTTGCAAATTTTTTTTTTAACACAACCCATTGAGGAACAGCAGTAAACCTGTTTTGTACTATCAGACATCCTACAAACAGTAAAAACCCAACGTAAATTACTCGATAAGAAACAACAACAACAACAACAAGCAGCTATTCATTTATGATCAAACTTCTTGCTTCTTGCAGTACTTCCTCGTCTTCTTTTTTTTTTTTTTTTTCGATTTATCATTTGTTCAAGCGCGTAGTTTGTCAAATGTACAGGAAGCAAAAAAGTTCACCTTCTTTGAGCACTGATCGTATTCAGGACCTGCTGTACGATAGCAATGATATTGTCCTGAAACGTGAATATGACTGACCTTGAAGTGCTTTACCAATTGCTTCCTTGTCACGTCTGAATTCGTCTGCAGTTCTACTTCGCAAGTGTGCAAAGTTTTATGCTCAGTTTTGTGCTGATTCCTAGACTGTTTTTAGCACTAGCGAAAAAGAACAAAATAGTAAACTTAACTTAACAAAAGAATAAGAATTCAGGTTTTTACAAAAAAAAAAAAAAAATAAGTTATTGGTAAATTCATTTTATAATTCAAATTCACGTTTATCGGTGTTAAACGTCTGTCTAAGTGTTGTACACTGAAGAAACTAAATTAAAAAATTTTTCTTTTTGAATATTGTTTCAAAGGAACAATTATACCCGGGTTTTTTTTATGGTGAAGAATTTTTTATGGTGACATTTATTTGGTGGCCAGTCTGAAAATAATATATTTCTTTCCTTTTTCTCTTCGTTTTTTTAGTAACAAATATTATTTTTGCTGTTGCTGAGCAGTTGCCAAAAACAGTTGCAAACATAAAGATCTTAGATTTATCATACACTTCTACAAACAAAATTAACCATTTTGGGTAAGCATAAGACAGGTTTATCCTAATGTTACGGCAGTGGAATTGTTGCCGTAAAAAAAAAATTCGTCTATCCTCTCTTTATTGATGACACCATAGACGATGATGAAAAGAGAACAAATTTTATGAATCATAGTAACTCTTCAATTTGAGTTTTTCAAATTTTTATTGCTTGTTTAATTTGTTTCTTCTTTGAGTGGAAAGAAAGAGAGAGATGAATTGGAGGAGAAAATAGCGACAAGAACAGGCAAAAAAGAGGTGAAAAAGTGAAATTAAAAAAAACCTGGTAAAAACTTTGTCTTTTTTCTGTCAATGCAATGAGCGCTGTTCAGTTTAATGAGAGCGATTACTGTTTGCTACTGATAAAGTTCAGATTTTATAAATTGTTGATCATCCACTGCAGATAAAATTTTAAAAATATTATATCTAAAAGTGAATAAAAAAAAAATAACAATAAAATGTAGTCGAAGGTTCCAAGGCAAGAAGAAGACAACATGCAAAGAGACTTTTCAAAGCGTTAAAAAAAATTTTAGAAACACAAGAAAATAAAGCAAGAAAGAATTGGCATGACCAGCCGAGCTGAAAAAAGAACTAAGATCTATTTTGGTGACAGCATAATTTTGCTGTTCTTGTCATGCTGTTCTTGTTAACTTTCTTTTTTTCTCCTTTTTTTTTCTATGTAACTGTTTGTGTTTAAATGGTGTTCAAAAGCAACAATTTGAATAAATGTAAGTAAGAAATATGGAAATCAGATTTAAGCAAGCATAAAAGTGTTTGTTTAAGAAGTTCAAACGAAAAAAAAAGAACAAGTTTTTTATAGAACTTACTATAAATTTGAAAGTAAAAAAATTTCAAGCATTTGGCATTTTGTTAAGACTTATAAAAAACTCCAACAACAAAATTGCGACCAAGTAAGTTATGAATTGAAAGACCGAAGAACAGGAAGTGGTTCAAGACCAAATATGGTTATGCTAAGCTAAATACGTTGCCAAGAGCTGTAGCCTTCTATTGTTTTCGGTGAATTGAACCACAGAATAAGTTGTTAAACCACGTAATAAGTAATCTGTCACCAAGTGACAAAACAGTTATAATTATGAAAAGTGCTTTTTAAATGCTGCATACTTTGCTCACTTCTCACAGCGTTTTCCCTCACCCAAACAGTCTGCCTAACCGCCTGTCACAGTTACCGCACCGCAAAGGTCTGTTCATTTAATTTTTGCGCGAAATCTGCAAAAAATTCCGAATTTTTTTTATCTTAAAAACTGTCGTCTAATTTTACAATTGAAAAAAAAAAATGCTGTTTTTTCTACCAATTCTTTATTACCTTTCTCAAAAAACTAATGTTCAGAGAACACTGCTATTGACAGAAATCTTTCGGGTATGCCACAGAAGTATTTAGAAAGAAAAAATGCGGTTAATTTTTGGCAAAACTAATTTACCGCTATATATTTCAATCTACCCAGTTCCTTTTTTTTTGCTCTAAGAACTGGTTTTAATGGTTAATTCAGATACTTTTTTACTCAGTTATGCATCACTTCAAAATTCATTTTCATTTCTCTTTTTAACTTTTCTTGTTATTTTAAGAATATTAGTGATTCATCAATTCTGTTATAACTACGTTCTCAACAAATCACCCTTTTTTTTGTTCTTCCTTGTCAGTATAATTCTCAGTTCTCGGTTCAACGCTTGTCTCAACTCATCTTTTTGAGCTCAAACTGCAAAAATTACTTTCTTTACCTATCCCCCTCCTATTTTATTCACTACACTCCTGTAGAAAAAATAAAGAGAATAAAAGTGACGAGAAAAAAATTTTTGCCAAAAAGCTAAAAGAAAAAAATTTCAAATATATGAATGATCAACGATAAATACAGTTCTATTGGTGTTCGGTCACATCATAAACACTGTTTCTGTACTGCAAAAACACATCAAATGTGATCAATCACTTGAAAAAAAGCATCAAAAAACACAAAAAAAATTAGATTTATACATCAAAGAAGAAATAGTTGTATTCAAATAATAAAAAGGTTCTCAAAGTAAGTACAATCATAGGCAAAATATTTGTTTTTGATGATTTCTGCACACTATTAAACCTTTCAACAACTCGGTCATCAATCTTCAAGTTATCGTTTACCATTACTGAACAGCCATAAATTGTAGATCTCACAAACTACTGAAATATATACCTTACTATAGAAGCAGAACACTTGTTTATGTTTTTATATATCAATCTCTTATTAAATTTATACTTCAGTAAAGCTAATCATAACTAACTTTGTAAGAATACCTATTAACTACGACAAATATCAGAATTTTAATAACATATTCTTGTATCTTCTACCCATTTTCCCCAAATTTATTTTTATTAAATGTTTATTTTTAAAAGTTGGCCTAAACTAAAATTTAAAATTTCCTACTCTGCCTAAGTCGTTCTTGTTATCATCAATTATATCTTTTTAAAACGATGCTCCCAATAAGCAATATTAACAGATTAACTTATTTAACAACTGATTATTATAATAAAATATAATCTTTACAAAACATTCTTTTTATAAATGACAGTAAATTCAACCATTAAATAGCAAAATTATTCCCACTAAAAGTATATAATTACACCTAGAGAAATCGAGATTCTTGCACTGTTATAAATTTTCAAAGGTAGCTTTGCTTCACCATATTCAACACCTGAAACCAACTCGACACCAGATCCATGCAAGTTACTGCCCCTTCACTGATATAGACTGAAGAATCATCTCTTTACATATCTGTCAAGTTAACAGGCAAGTTGCACGAATATTCTAGAGTTGTTTGAAAGAAACAAAAAATAACGCTGATATCTGTAAAGCACATCTGAAAAACCAACGAAACCGATGTCACATAGATTTAAAAACACAGTCGGATTGAAAGTGAAATGCCACTCAATCTGTTAAATGAGCTACTGCGAAGTTCGACATCAATAAAAGATTTAAAATGTCTCTTTCCTTCTTAGAATACTCTCATCGCACAAAAATAAATAAATAAATAAATAAATGAGTCAGTTGTCAATTTGAAACTTATTCACGAGGCTATAAACGCCTTTGGAATTTTTTATAATACCTATAAAAAGAAAAAAAAAATTAAATGCTTTTTCAAGGTCTTCCTCCTAAGCACACAAGTACAGTATGTTAGGAGTTACCCAGACCTAACTAGACAGAAAATATTATTTTGCAAACAAAATCGATCTCTAAGCTGATAAGAGACTCAAATTTTTTTTAAGCTAACAAATTAAAATTGCTGAATCTAAAACACGAGTTGACATTTCACAAATCACTAAAAAAATTGAAGTAAAAGCAAATCTAAAAAAGTTGATTAAGATTAAATTCTCGTTAAGCGTAATACAGTCTTCAAAATACTGTTAAATTTTCACAAAAAGCTTGTTTTCAGGTGACAACAACAAGGTCACACATTTACCAATGATGAGCAAACGATCTTTTAGCAAAGGAAAAAAATTTGTAAGCGAGGGAGCCGCAGACTACTTGAGTACTCAAATAAGCGGACAGTGGTCAACCAGGCTTTTATTTGACCGAGTTACTCGTACATTACTCAACAGACATTTTGCCACACAGAAAACAAGCTAGAATGTAACGAATAAAAATGTCTGCTGCTTTCAGTAACCATACGTATCAAAAAACGTAAAATAATAACAACAAATATATCAGCTAAACGAAAAACATCATCCAACCAACAACCTCGGCCAAAAAATGAGTGTTATGTCATGACCAGACTGTAAAGATAAAAGAAGAAGAGACAAACTTTACAAGAAACACATCAAAAATTTTATACATCAAATGGCCAATCTCGAAACTTGTTACTGTCGTGTGTGTCAGCGTACAGGCAGTGGTTTCCGAATAAACAGTATCCGCACCATAGGTACATATCACAAATTTTCTGCTCGTTAGTATTTCCGTTAGCTTCCTCCTGCAAAACTACCATATCTTCAGCAAAAAAATTTCCACAACCAAAAATTAACAACTATCTAAATAAGTCCAACTTTCTAGAATCTACTACAGCACACCTGTCTTTCCGGGTCTTCAATAGAGCCTTCATAAACAGTTTCAAGTGTGTGCTTCGCGTAACGCAATGGCAAATGCATACGTTTTGACATTGTGCCGCACGAAATGCACGACTGTGAATTCTTGCGGTGGTGTTTTCTTGGACGTGAACATCTTGCCGAGTTATTAACAATCTGTCTTTTAGGTAACGAGTGAATATACATCTCGCTAACACCACGCTAGAATCCAAGACTACAACTTCTAGCACAAAAAAATTCCAGATTGACTACAAAAATAAAACTTCAGATTTCAACTGATTTCGTTACCCTCATTAAACTTTCAGTTATCCCAAAAGCAACACTAAACTTTGTACAAATCATGACATTTCTCCAGTAATATTAACAGCAAGCACAACTTATTGAAGGAACACTCAATGCGGTAAAATAAATAAGTGAAAGATCAAGTTTCTAGTCAGCAACAGCTACTTGTATCACTTACTTGAATACTAGTTATGCTTTCTTCAATTTCAGGATCTGATCTAGTCTGACTTTCTTCAACCGTCATATTTGCTAAGTCGTCGTTAGAATACTTTTTATTAGACGTTTGAGCAACGTTGTAGACCTAAACAAATAATGCACATTGTACCCCCTAGAAAATAGAATCCCAATTTTCTACAGCGGCCAAATTAAGCAGTAAAAGTTCTGCGAAGAGAATTTCAAACTGTCTTTCTATAGGGCATAAGCAGTGAGGAAGAAAGTAGTGAAACAAAGATTAATGAAATAGTCTGCATCTTGCAACTTAAAAAAACCAACATTTTGAATGTTGTCTTCCAAAGAATCATTATACGAGGGAGCATTCATGTCGTTCACATTTTGATTTCCTAAATGAGCTAGAACTCTAAAAAGTCTTTAAAATAAGCTCCAAATTATTAAGTAAGATCTTTGATGCTTTCTACCTGTAAAATGTCTCTGACTATGAAATAGTTCTGAAGTGCCCTGTTCACAATTTTCTAAGTCGGCTGAATAATCGCACCTTTGAGCACCATTGTTCGACCGTTTTTCATAAGCTTCAGAAAATAGTATATCAGGGTTTGAAGTAATCTTTTCTGGCGACACGCAAGTTTTCATTAAACTTTCATCAGGAATTTTTCTAAAACCAGCATTGCTGAATAGCAGTTGTTATAAAAAGTATCTTTCTGGAAATAGAGAATTCTAATTGACGAAGAAACTGTGGCTCACTTAGGCGGTTTCTCAGCCCGATTGGTTATCAAAAACTGAACATTCTGACGTAGACTCCTTGTACTAAATGGTTCTGCTAAACCATCTACAGTTGTTAAAGGCTGCAAAGCAAAAAGCAAGTTTAGCTACGTTTAGCAGAGAGATTTTCTTTGTGCAATTGAATGAAAGATAAACTACACATAACGGTTAACTGCGCCTACTTCATTGCAATGACTACCTATAAATGCCGAAAGAAACAAGTTAAAGCTGGTAATTAAATTCGTTCCATCTTTTTTTTTTTCTAGAAAAGAGATCGACATTTAAGGCTGGTTTATCGTACAGTTGAAACATTACCGTGTATAGCGAATGATTTGCAATCGCTACCGTTGGAGCCGCAATATAAGCAGAAAGTCCATCAGGTGTTAAGTTTGGATTAATAACATACGGGGTTACGGCTAATGGCCTAAAAGCAGTTTGCGTATAATTCGCTGTGGAAAAGCAATCCAAACTTGCAGAAGATAAAGTAAAGACGAACAAAGCAAAAGAAGTAAAAGAAAGAAAATTAATTTAAAAAGATTGCAACGAAGCTTACTTGTAACTTGTTTGTGCCGGACTAATTACCACTTTTGATTGTGGAAGCGCAACTGGATTGCCGACGTCGTTGCTAAACATTTGGTTAGCGTTTATAAAACAATTCAAAATGCGTATGTACCTTATAATGCAAAAAATATAAACTAACCTTTCACAGTTGTGTATTGGTTTCTTGTACAGATAAGAGGTGATTTTTTTAAACATTTTTTGCTTCCGGAACACGTAATCTTTCCCCCTTTTTTTACTGTAACGACAACACCTAAGTTAGTAGAGCACTATCATTATGTTCAAACTTCTTTTAAACACTATCTCAACTACGTTTTTTTGTGAGAAACTACTCGGTTGTTAACAGATTTTGAAAGATATCACTTGCTTCTTGTTGAATGTGGTTTAATAGAACGCTACCACCCCGCAAAAAAAAAAAAAAAAAACGAAACATGGAAAAAGAAGAAAGAAAGAAGTTGCATAGGCTCACCAAACTGAAAAGATGTTTGATCTGACAAACTTCTGTTTCTACCAGGTCCAGCAGTTAGATTCAAAAGAAAATGATTTTTTTAAGCACTCGGCACGACTATTGTCGACAACTTGGCGACCGAACCATTCGGAACAGTGATGGATCTACGGTCTATATACATAGTAATTAAACCACGTGGAACTTTATTTGAGTGGTTAAACGTAGTGTTAAAAC
This sequence comes from Enterobius vermicularis, assembly GCA_900576705.1. Classification (NCBI taxonomy): domain Eukaryota; kingdom Metazoa; phylum Nematoda; class Chromadorea; order Rhabditida; family Oxyuridae; genus Enterobius; species Enterobius vermicularis. The sequence continues at coordinate 7,716 of UXUI01009267.1, forward strand.
GACAGTGTTGCTTCTGTGATTAAAAGCTGTTAGATTTCTTCTAATTACTTACTGGTCGGTTGGTGTAAGTGATGTCAGTGACATCGATGACGGTCAGTAAAAGCACAGCTAGCTGTTGAAAATTTAGCACTGTTTAATAAGAGAAAATAGAAAAAAATCTTTCCTCTGAAGATTCTCTCAGGAAAAAAAGGTGCGAGAAAGCGGGTGTTCAAACGATAAAAGAAAAATTATGCAGAGTTAAACAGCAAGCTAAGAAAAAACGAAAAAAAAAATCGTTCATATAATTAGTTGTGTAATTGCTGACTTAGTAAAATTTGTTAAACTTTAGGTATGATAAAATTATTAGCAGAAGTGACAGAAGTGGCTATCAAAGGATACGCATTATCTGTTGTTATAGCAGGAAAACTGTCTCAAAATTTGATAACTTACTTGAGACAGAACTGTTCGCTTAAATTTTACAAAAAATTTATAATTTTTCAAAAAAAAAATCTTACATTTTATGTGTTGTTATAAACAAAGCGGTTTCTTCTCAAGTAATTTTTGCAGTCGACCCAAACTGTCGGCATTTGAAGAGCCACAGTAATCTGCGTTAAGAAGAAACTTCAATATGATTTTTTGTATGTTATTCTTACTAGTCAAATTACGACTGCTCAAAGTAACTGTAGGGTAGTTAACGAGGTTGAAATTAAAACATTATTAAACAACAAAGCATATTTTAAAGAAGCTACGTTTATATAAAATCATAAAAAGGTATAATTTTAGCAAATTGCTTAACTTACTCTTTCTTTGTCTTATTTTAAAGAAATTTGAAATTATACAAACGATTTTCAGTGTCATGAAAAAGCAAATCTGTAAGACTGTAAAACTAGCAATCAGTTTTTCTTAGGATTGCTGTTAGGATCTGAAAATCACGTTTCAACCAATAGTTTTTCTGTTTGAACAGAACGACTGTTTTAAATAAGCAGTCTCTTCTGCCATCTGTAAAGTTGATTTGGACATATTTAAGAAGTGCTTTAAAAGTGTCTTTTAAAATGGCATTCACTAATTTAAATTCTCCTCTCTGATGCAAATGCACAAACCGACAAACACTGGTCTGACATTCAACTTTCTGATGACTGAGAAATAGAGAAAGTAGGTCGACGAACTGATACATTCATCAGGAATCAAAAATTAGCCGATATGTGAAACAAATAGACCTCTACTTAAATTTCACGTTTAAGAAGAAAGTTTTTATTGTTTATAACGCTTTTCATTCAAAAAAAAAAAAAAAAAAAAACTGGTTTGGTTGGTTTCTTTTCAGGTTACTAAAAATTATAATAGTTTGGTAGAAAATTTTTCGAGGGCATAGCGGTCGTTTTTTGGCAGCTGCTTAAGCACTATAAGCGTTTTTTTCAGTAATCTTTGAACTTTTAAGAACTAATAAGCCAAACGAGTAGTTATTTTTCCTAATATGGTACGTGTAAGCAATTAGTGGTTGTTGTAATTCATTAAAATCGGAAGAATTTATCGTGTTCTGTCAGGTTTAAGAGAATTCAGTAATCTTTTGTTAAATTTAGTCACAGCGAACTAGTTTACAGTAATTTAGCTTGTAGAATGACATATGTATTTAAGTGTTGTTTGACAGTTATGGTAAAGCTTCTAGAAAAACTAGAAGCTGTAATTTGAATGTATTTTGATTATCTTTTAAAATCTGATAGATATTAAAAGAAATAATATTCTATTATTTTGCGTGTATACAACAAATTATTTTCATTAACCTCACTATTGATGTAGTCGTTTAAAATGAACTTTATGCAATTCAATTTTTGCTGTAGACTGGTGGTAGTGCTGAAGTTGTTCAATAATTTTAAAATGTCTGCATTAAAACAATCGTTTTACTGTAAAAAATAAAAAAAGAAAATTTTAAGAGCAACTTTTCTGTATTCTTTTCAATACGGTATTTTTTAAAACTGTACTGACTTTATTCATTCATTATCAGCAAAATGCGATACGGTGAAGTTAGAATAGTAACTATAACTATAATGGCAAGAACAAATTCTTGGGCATTTAGCTTGAGATAACTTTGCTTGTTAGCTTGTCTGTCTGTTCTTTTTGCTGTTTTGCTCTTCCAAAATAATTTGATACAGCAAAATCTTTCATCACTTTTTAGTTTAAAAATTTTATTAACAGATATCAGTGAAGCAAACAACAAACAAAATGTTTGGTAGCTGATCAAACTGAAGCAGAAAAGCAGCATTATAGAATGCAAAATTCATGTGTTTATTGTTTGCTCAGCAGCCTGGAATGATCTCATCAGGTAAGGTGATCACTTCGTTAACAGAGAGACGAAAGCAGCAAACAAACTAACATACAGTTATCGTACAGAGCTGACCTGCTGAAATGGTGGTTATACTACAAAGTTTGCTTTCTGTTCAGTAATGTTCAAACAAAATTACTTGCAGATATCTTAACACCGGTAAATTCTGTTCTTTATTTATCGTTTATCTGTCAATCTATCAATCCAGGTTAAATAGAGCAAAGTCTTTTTTTACCACCAAACGGCTGTTCTCAGAAGCCAAATTGTTTTTGTTGCTGTATACAATGTGAAAGGTGCAAGCTGTCAACACTTGTGCCTTAAACAACTGAACGTAATCTTTGTAGCTATAAACTACAGAATTGGAAGTCCTTACTGCCTTTTTTACAGCAAACTTTGCCAAGTTCTATTAAATGGTTTAATTACACCAAAGTTTTTCTCTAGGTGAAAGACATTTGCTAACTAAATAATAGCTTCAAAACCAATTAATTTCTAGAAGAGTTTACTATACATGTCAGAACGACCAAATCTTACAATAAAAAGGCCAAAGCTATTTTGATAGTGAATAAACTTGAAAAAAATTGATTGACCACCATCGTGCGCAATGCTGTCGCCCAGCTCTAAACTGTTAACCTAACAGTTATAACATAATCATTTTGAAATTACGTGTTATTATTAAACCGTAATTACACAGGTATACAGAAAAACTTTGAGACCTACGACGCTTTGTGTACTTCCTTTGCCTATTGTCGTTATTTTTCCTTTTTTGTTTCTTCTTTATCAAATAATCTTTCCAAAAAATTTAATTACTCTGTAAGCTAAAAACGAAAAGACAAGCCTGTTTAAAATGATCAAATTGAAATTTGATTTGGATGTTTTTAGTTAAAATAAGCGCAGACAAAAAAACTTTCTTTTATGGTGTTATGTTTACAATTTCCTCTTGCCGAAACTAGAACACAGTTGCAACACTTGATGAAGTATCAAAAAAATGAAAGGTAAATTAATAATAAAGACCTAATACTTCAAGCCTTGGCGTAATTAACGATTGGGTAACGCTAATAAAGTAAATAATAATAATAATATTAAATTATGACTGCTAAAATATATATCCTATTGAAAGGTAATTGGTTGTATAATCAGTAACGTTAAAGCTGTTATAATTGAAGGTGTGATGTATAACAGATTTATTAGTCATTAGATTTAATTAAGAAATTATCGAAAAAAGGAAAAAAAAGAGCGACTAAGAATCAATTTGCAAAATAATTTATTTTCACACAGTTCAGGGACTAAACCGACGAAATGAGAGCTGATACATAAATCTAATAGTGGTTTAACAAACTGAAATGCGATGACATTTCCAGTCAATGATTAGCAGCTCCGTCGTTGCCACTGATAAACAAAAGTTGCAAATGTGATCAAACAAGTAGTGGTTATTCACTATGTTTATCAGTCACTTCTCTAAAATTCATTTTTTTTTATAATTTTTAAAACTATTTATAAAACTATTCTTTAGTATATCATTGACCAAGTAAGTATTTGTTAGCCACAACACTCTTCTAATAAAATTCTGCTTTTCAAACAGTAGGTACTTTTGCTTATTTGCTTGCATTTTGGTAAATACATTTTTCTACTTCCCATGCTTTTTTGCTTGTCTTTTTGCATTTTTCCGCCAGTAACAACAACATATATTCATCAACCGATTTCCATTTTGAAGAACGCCAAGCTTTAACAATTATATTTCAAAATGGCTCAAGATGTTTCCAAAATAGAAAGCATAAAACACGTTTTTATAAATAAGAAAATTTTTGACTAATTAGGATGACTTGAGAAAGCGGAAAAAGTATTGAGGTATACCTCAAACCTTTTTTTTTCAAGTTTTAATCTAAAAATTTCAACTGGTGTGACGACAGCTTGCTGTAAATAAACTAAAATCCAATTGATTTGACTATCTAATTTTTGTCTGTCGTTATAAATTTTTTTTCCTGCTCTTTATTGCATTATTACACTTTGGTTCTTCGAATGTAAACTGATAAGATTAATTTAGTTTGGAACACGATGTATTCTGCTTCTTGAATGATACATTAATCAGTTTGCTGAAATTTTTTGATGCGTCATGATTGTTACCTCATATGGTAGCCAGGTCGAAGTTCAAATGCAGGGTTGGAGCGCTCTATGCAATAGATAAGTAGGTTGAATTTCATTTGCACTTTCAAGTCGGTCCTAGCATCCTAGGAAAACACTAGCCGATTCAAGAAGAAAAAAAAAATTAGAATCAAATTAGAAAGTAAAGTTTTGTGAGTCACTTTCTTCTAGAGAAGAAGCAACTGTGTATTGCCAAAATAACAGTTTGATACAAAAAAAAATAAAATAAAATAAATAAAATAAAATGTAAATTGAAATACAAAATGAGACTCTATTGCGAAAAGGGCAGGTAGAGCTACAACGTCCGAGATCGTAGAACGTGATCGATTGTGATAACTGTTTGTTAAATCGTATTCATATAGGTGTGTATTATGAGCATGACCACAATTGTGCCTGAAGTTTCGGCTACAGCTGCTCTCCTACAGGTTCTAAGAGTCTTGTCCTAATTAGTGCTACCATTAGCCCAAGTTCTAGAATAGATATTCGTTTAAAAGATATGGTCGACCTCTGGCAACGGTGAGTCTCACGTCTAAAAAAGCTTTCTTTTCTGTCTTCAAATGCACTGCTGTCGCAAACGTATATTTTAATGTTTCCACAAATGCACATAATTCAGTATTGGATTTATCTGATTGTTTTGTAGTGGAAACATTTCGCAGAACGACAAATACTTAGTCGGTGTACTAGTTTATCATGAATTTAAAGTATTTTGTGCTTGCCTCGCTCAACAGATCGTCTCAACTTTGTACTGCTTTTATAAGTCCTGCAATAGGATTTTTACAGGTGTCACGACGGATGTCACAAGGCTTAATGGGTTTCATCTTTTTAATACAAATTTTAATATTTGTTCTCAAAGCCGTAGATCTAAGTTTTGAATGAAGCAGGTTGAGTTTCGATTTCTTTTTAGTTTTGTCTCAAAGAATGTGGAAAAGTTCCTGATCACCGATTTCTAAAGATTCTATTTCTTTCAGGTGCTATTAAACGTTTTGACTATTGAAAGCAGACTAACGTTGGTTCATAAATGCGAGAAAAAATAAGCGTTTCGCTTGTTGTAATTCCAATCCTGCCTCTTCTTCAAAGTTAGCGTTGAGCAGCTTGTAGTATATAAAGATGTTTAAAAAAACCCAACCTGTCAATGCAGTGGGGTGAAGTCCTATATGAGTGTTAATTACCGCAGTGAAAGTAAGTAAACTACTGGCAACGCAAAATGCGATTTTTTAAAAAATAAAAGAGGCCGTCCGGATTCATTGGCTTTCCAATGTCCTTTATTCATACGAATCATGTTGTCGAGGTTCTCTTCGCGCAAGCCGAAATACAAGAATGTTTCTTTGGTATCGCCGATGATAACATTGTCGCAACTGCGACACACTAGTAAAATTCCTAACGTGATAGGAAAGAGCGGTGGTCTTTTGAAAAACCATTTGCCAAGAGGAAATTTTTCAGTTTTTGTGTGTTTCCACTTCACATTGGGAAGAAAACTATAAAGGGAAAAGTTATTAAAAAAAAAGAACAAATAATTTTACTTCTTTCTATTCCCATGCAAAATTTAGTTTATTTATTATTATTATTATTATTATTATTATTATTAT
>UXUI01009269.1:6634-16773 GCA_900576705.1 Enterobius vermicularis
ACCTTAATTTTTATGCGCAAAATAAAAATATTGACAACCATTACCAAAAAATCAGTCTGGTGACAGGCAGACGAATTGTTTGAAAACAGATCCATAAAAATCATAGTGAAAAATATATGTGAAAAACATTACTAATAAAGCTGCTGTTCGCGCAAAACCTACGTTTTATTGAGTTGGAGTTGAAAAAAGGTTATGTAAGATGAATTTTAAGTTGTTATCTATTATCAAATCTCTCTTATATCATTAATTATTCGTTTTACAACTAAATTTGAAATGCTGTTAACAACAAGGTTTTATGTTTCTTTTTATTTTTATTTTTTGGTTGTTTTTCATATATTTTTTTTCTGCTTTCACATAAATTTTTTTTGATTTAACAAGTTTTAATAAAAAGTCACTTTTTTCTGCAAAATTGTTCAATTTTACAAGTCATTTTACTTGTAGAGAACTGTGATTAAAGTTTTTAGACATTATCATTGTTTATTTCTCTTTTTTGAGAACTTTTAATCTATTTTAGAATCTTTTTTTCTATTCAAAGTGTTTTTACTTTTTAGCTTTATAAAACTCTATAATGTAGTCGTCATTTTAAAAAATACAGAAAAAAGTTATTACTTAGACGCTATCGCTTGCACTGACATCAGCTCTTTCCAAAAGCAATTCTAAGGACGACCTACAACTTTTATTTCTTAAGACAAACTGTAGCGCTCTATGCTAAAAATTTCAAAAAAAAAGATTTCAACTTTTTACTTAAATTTTAGTCTTTTAATGTTTTTTTTGACATATCATTATATTATTGTTTATACGATACGGCTCTGAAATTTTCTAGTGATGGAACACTGACAAATTTTTTGCAAAAACAGTGTTTAATTAATTACTACTGTCGTTTACTTTTTCATCACAAATTATTTCTTTCATTTTTTTTTTGTTTATTTAATGTTTCTTTGAAAATAAGAAGTTTCTACAAGAAAATTTATTTTAGGCAATATTAAGACACTGGTTTGCAAAAAATTATAAGCTTCGATCGTTAGCGCTGTTTGCTAGACAAAAGACAGCCGTTTACCGTCATTTTTAAAGAATTTTTGCTTTTCAGAGCAAAATTTGATTTTTTGCTACTATTTAGGACTAAATTTTTTTCTGCAATTTTACAAACAAAGAACTGCATTCTGGCATACATTCGTAATGTCAATAAAAAATTGTAAAAAAGAATTGGGAAAGCCAACTCTTTTTAACATTCCAGGAAAATGGTTTCTCAACAGTAAAGGTTGATGTGCATTTGTCAGCATAAATCAGTTTGTTTCTTTTAATCAACACCAGCACTCTTTCTGCAAAAGCTCAAGTAGAGGTGAGTTCAGAGAACAGTCCATCTGTTTTCGCCATATACCCACTCCCACTTCTTTACAGAAGATATTCTATCAAAGCACTTGTAGTTTGATGCGCATTCCTTCATTGTATTTCTGTACAGCTTGATACCGCAATCACGGCTCTCCTTTATTGCCTGTATAATAGTAAAATTTTTATAAACTTCTAAGAAAAAAAATAAGCTGCTCGTAATAAGCAAACATTACATAGAAAAACACTGCAAGAAAATTTGCAAAAAGTAGCGTTTTTAATCTATAAGTTTTCTTCTGTTTTTTTTTCTTTCTAATATTTTTTTAAGGTTTTGTTCTTCAGAATTTGATAGCAGAGCCTGCATGAACATGTCTAATGGTTGATGGAAAGAACCAGAGTAAAAACTGACTGATGCTGAATAAATCTATACGTGTCTATACTTCTCAAAACCTACAGCTGAATTGTAATGAATGTAAATGTTGAATGTATTTTCACATTACTTTTTCTTTTGCTTTGTGGTTTGGTATTTATCTCTAAACCTTTTACGCAAATCTCTGAAAAATGCCTTCAACGAAATTATTTTGAACTAGTTAGGTAATTGCAACTTATCAGTTATTATCGATCGCAACGTTCTAAAGCTATTTAACAGAAAAAAGACAGTCAATTATTTTCCTGTCTTATCTACATATCTCCGATTTTTAATCTCCTGAGTATTTTGCAGTTAAAAAGGAACTGGAGCTCTGAGAATGTGCAGGCAAGCAACACGCGAATCCAAAATCAAATTTTGAAAACTTTTATTTGTTTAGAGCAACACCTTAGAAACTATAAGTTTAAGGAAGAAGACTGGAAGTTACTCATGCACTTTATAAATTTCTGAGAAATCTAATCTTACTCAGTTGTAATGTAATACCTCGTAAAAAGAGCGACAGATAGAAGCAAAATCAAGAAACTGTAAAAGAGCAGGTTTTTTTTTCAGCTCACAGGAGTTTTCTTAAATGAGCGGATTTTGTAAAGTAGCTTGCCTGAAGTCCGACATTTTTCCACTTTTCTGTTCTCAGGTTGGGGTAAATTTTATAACCATTTTTTTCCAATCTTTTTTCTTCTTCCTGCAAGAGTATTCGATATCTAGCTGTCCATTTTGGAACATACTTAGCAAGGGCTCGACTGCGATATTCTACCTGGTTCTCTTCTAGCGGTACTAATCTAAAGTAGAAAAATTTTTGCTTAATAACCATGGTTTTTATTGAAGAATTGTTACCACACTTTCTGCATGCATATTTACTACAAAATTTCTGCAATCCGGTTACGCCATTTTTCAGACTTGGAGACTGTCCGTGAAAGGTGGGAAAAGATCAACAAAAAAAAGCAAACAACACAAAGAAAACAGAGGCCGACTGGTACAAGAAACCAAAAAATAAAATCAAAGAAAAAATCAATCACGATGAAATACCAGCTATCAGTGACGGGGCAGTTATTCCGAAACATTTTATAACTTCATATCATTGATGAAACTGTACTATACGGAATTAGAAGTTATACCGTAAACGACAAAGTTGCACTTTGCAAAGCTAAAGAAGTACTGAAGACTATAGATGCTTGACAATAGACAAGCTCAAGCTTTGTCTACTGCTTGAGAAGAAAAGGTTACAAAGAGTCGTCTATTATAGAAGTTTTGCTGTAACTCTGGTAAGATTAAAAAGATAATTCATCTTGTTTACCTCTACTTTGGTTAAGTACTCTTAATAACACTTTGAACATGATTAATCGGCTTTTATTCTTTTTTAGCTGTTGTATCATAATCTTTCACAAAATGATGCACCAAGCAACTCTATTATAGAGGTATTCCAAATTTTGGTTTACTTACTTTGGATTTATACTCTGTTAAAATACAGTTTTGTTGCACTATTCTGTTCTGTTGTGTTTATCGCCCTTCTCGACTGGTTTACTGTCTTAATTAGACTTAATAAACGCTAAATTGCTGCAGCTGTTTAGACAATATTATTTGCGTGGCGGGCATTGCTTCAGTTATTATAAGAAGTTTCTAATACTAATAAACTAAAAAGACAGTCTAATTTTGCAACAGAGACTATATTTTACAAAAAATGTGGGAAAAAAACTTGATATTTTTTGATGGCATATAATACACGTGATTTTAGCACTGGTTTTGATTACTTATTATTTCACGGAAAAGAGCCTTTTATAATATCATCTTTCTATCTGAAGCCTACCTAAAAGTTTAAAAGCAGAACGTGTTCAAAGCTTTCTCATTACAGGTCACAATAAGTGCAACTGTATGAAGATAAAATTGCTAATTTTGTTGGTTTCTACTTTTTTTCAAAGAGAAAACTTTAACTGTTTCTCTTGCTGTAAGAAAACCAATTTCTGCAGCAGGTAAGAACCTGTTTTTTACATTTAACGACTTAAATAAAAAAGCTTTAATAATTGTAACACAATGATGGTGTAACATCTTTGAACTTCGTCTTTCAATAGTGCTTCGTAACTTTCATTTATTTTTTAGTATAAACTCTCCAACCTTGCTTGTAAAGAAAGTTGGATAAAAGTTAGAGTAACTTATCAAAAAATTCAGCAGCACTTTATACAAAGCGCTCTCATTTTTTTCACTTAATATTTTTTTATTTCTCTAAAACAATAAGCTGATTTAGTTTTAAAACATTTAATACCCTTCAAAAGCGTGATAAACGAAAATTTCAAAAAATACGGAACAATTAGGTTAATCTTGCAAAATAAACAAAAACTTTTACGACAGGTAGTTCAAATTTCCAAAAAAAAGAATTTTTAAAAGCTAAGAATAAAGACCTCAGATGAATAAGTTTAGCAACGTGCTGGTCGAAAACGTGCTTTGTGTACCCAAAGTTTAACGATTTTACATCATGCAATGTTTGGACAGAGACACGCTCCGGAATCACGATAACCTAAACGAAATTCTTCATATAAATAAAACCTCAATGTTTTTTATCCTGTATCTATAAAATCCACCAAATTCTCAATATTTTTTTAAAAGCATTGGCTGCGTTTATTATAAATGTTTTGAACATCTAAAAAAATTTCTAAAAGAAAGATGTTTGAAAAACTTTTAAAATTTTTTTATTTGTTTTTAAACTAATGCTTATATAAGAAGATAGCTGAAATAAAGGTTTAAAAAACAAGAATCAACATAAAAATTGCGAGACTAAAACCTCCAACTTCCATTTTAAGGTTTTACCGTCTACAGTAATCTGAAAACAGTAGTTTTTTTCTCTGCTGCTTATAAATTCTCATTCATAAAGTTTCTGACACATTACCTTGCTTCTTATCCCAGCTGGATAAGTTTTCATTTCTACACCGACCTCTTTGAAAATATCAAAGCTGATTTGACTAGGATGCGTTATGTTCACGAATGCGTTCTAAAAACATTAGCAACGTTCACATTTGCAGACAATTTCAAAGGAACAAAAACTTAATTTTCCTAAAGCTTCTGTTCTTTGCCAATCATTCTCAAAATCTATGAACTCTAAAGCATTTCTCACCAGCCTTGGAAATAATGAGCAGGAAGTTTATGTAATTGTTCGTAAAAAAAAACCTGAAAAGATGCAAAAGAGTTTAAAAACATAAAACATCCGACGGTCGGCTTTTCCTTTAGAACGTCATCAATAATCGACAGCAACGTTTGATTAGTAAACACAACAAAATTTTCGTCAAAGTCTGCTAAAGCTAAGTATCGGGTTCTGCCTCTACTCCGAAGCACGCAGTCATTCCAAGCCAAAATTTGCTAAAAATCAAAATAACTCTTATTTACAGCTTTTAGATTACATTTAGAGAAATGAGTGAGTATGTCGCTGCCAAAATCTATTCACAAAAGTGGAAACAGTGACCCAATTCTTTGATAAACTTTTATTAACCAAACTGTATCTTTTTGAGGTGAAGAAAAGGTTGAAGTATAACGCGTTCGTGCCCACGTACGCATTTCCAACTGAGAAAATAGAAAGAGAATAAAGTAAGTCTTATAATGCAGAATAATGAATGCACTTCATTTCGCATGATGAAATTATTTGGGTTGCTTGATCCTGGGATCTCGTTTGACACTGGGAGGACGCTCCAGTGCACCCTTTTAACCGAGATAGTTAGATCATTTTCGTAAATTTTCAGGAAAGCGTTAAATTCTTTTGACATACTGTGGTGGTAAATATAGAACATTGTTGCGCCGTGCTCAATCCAACTCTGTGATATAACAACTATAAAAGCAAAAAAAATGGAAATATTGATATCTTTTAAAGAAAAAACAGAGTTCTAGTACGATTTGCACGACATTTGCTTCAAATGCACGAGAAACTTTGATAAAGTGGCGAGTTATAATACTCGAAACATCACGTTGCGATTCTAAACCAGCCTCAAAGTATTTTGGCAAAAGAGTCCAGTCGGCGAGATGTACAACTGGAGGGGAACACACAGTCAGATTATTTTTTGGCTTTTCGGCTTTCTTTATCCTTGAGTCGATCAGATTGAGCAATATTTTTACATTAGGCTGGTGTTTGCGGAAAACCTGTAGCGGCTCTTTGCCATTCAAAACCTTCATTATAGAACGCAAGTTAAAACCTTTTGCTATTCCAAATTTTCCGGCCATCGTGCACCTAAATACCAGTCGTCTTTTCAATCAAGTACCAGAAAAGATGAGTTTCTGACCTTCCTTCTCGTGCAGAACAAATTCTTGGACATCATGCTGCTACAACGTACTTCTGCAAAATCCTTACAATTTTATGAGGTTTCTGCTGTTCCACTTCCCGCCGAGGCGAAACCAGCTTAGAAATTATTAATACTCTAATTGTTTTTAGGTAGATTTAATTGTGCAGTTTAAGATGTACTCCGCTATTACTTGCAATTTTGTTGTCAAAAATTAAGAGCAGCTTGAAATTTTGCTGAACCAAAGTAGTCTAAAACCACGATGTTTCTTTCAATAGACGTAAAAAGATAAAGATTCCAATTTTAAGCTTACATTTGTTTAGAAGGTTCTTACTATTAAAATAAATAATAGTTTAAATATTCGCAAAAAAAGATTCTCTTAGTGCCTGCGTATTACTGCGTAAACTTTACCTAGCTTGAAATTGCTCTGATAAAAAACGAAGTTTTTCTAGTGCAACACTTTGCAACTTATCCTAATTAACTGCTCCATTGTGAAGTGTAAAAGTTTTGCTACGGCATTTTTCCACGCTCACATTCGAGGTGTCGCAAGAGAGGAAACTGTTTCCAGAAGCACAAATTCCAAGGAAAACAAGAATGTCTCAAGAGTAAGTCTTTATTTATCAACAAATTTTGCGTCGATAAAGCTTTTTATAAGAACGCTATTATCAAGCTAAAACACCAGATGGGGAAACTTCTTACTTTGGTAGATGGCTGACAGGGCACGCTTGCAGCAACCGCAGCTTTAAGGAACTCGTTTGGCCGCTTCCATACCCGAGCATTATTTTTGGAGAATTTTCACATTTTGTCATCAAAATAACCCTTATTTCATTATCGTGAACCAGAAAGGCGTCCATAAAATACAACTGAAATTTTTTAGATACACAATCAAAACAGGTTAGAGCAATGACGATTACTCAGCTGTCAACCCTACTTAACTCTCTGATGGCTAAGAATTTGGTTCTGAGAACCACCTTAATGTTGATAATCTTTTGATATTACATTTTTTAGAATAGTCACTCGATTCATAATTTCTTAAGCTGCTTATATTTAGATTGAAATTCACGATATTGAGTCAGCCATCAGTTTTTGATAAATTATTTTTGATCAAATTTTGGTCTTAATTTCAAATCTAATTACTGCTCTTAAACCGTGCTGCTTCTTCAAGTTTTTTAAGTAGAAGAACGTTTTTATTTTTACCGATTTTTCAAGCTTTGCCAGAGAATTATCCATTTGTTTAGCATTTAGAAAGTTCAGGTAAAGTCGGAGAGAAAAGATAATTATAAGAAATACCGGAACATAACATTGCAGAAATAGGCCTTTCGTAATAACTCTCACTTGCATTTTGTTTTCTTGTCTTTCACTTAAAATTAAAAAAAACTAATTAAATCAAAGTTTTAATCTATAATAATATTAAAAGACATTTAGTAGGAATCCAGCAATAAAAATTTAGGTGATGAGAATAAAAAGCGTATAAGAACAAATTTTTTGCTTTTTTGTGTACAGAAAACTTAAACACATTTGCTCAACTGTAAAATAAGCTGCAAAAAAATTTTTTTGCGTAAGATGCTTTTAAAAACTTTTTTTCTGATTTTTAGAATCTTCTAAACTTATAAGAAGTTTCAATGCTGCTTTTTCTTTGTTTTCTTATTTTTAGAAAGGAAAAGACCTATAATGTAATTAGCGCTACATAAACTTTATAAATAAACTTATATATTTTGAGCAAAATGATCTCTTTTTTTATTGAGCTAAATAACTGCATATAGATTTTACAAAAAAAAAAAACTTGCTAAAATAAATGATACTTCAAGAATTTTTTTCAAATTGTTTGATGTGTCTCTTCTAAAATACTTTAGAAGAAAACAAGAAATATCTGAAACGAGAAATATTAAAGACGACTACGTAGATGTTTATAAAAACTTGAGGTTTCCGAAGTACGTAGTAATCACTCAATAATGTCTCTTGGGAAAGTAGGCAAATTGAGAGGCTGAGTAAATTATTTCTCAGGTGAAGCACAAATATCAGTCTTATAGTTAGTAATGTATGTAACTACGTAATTTAACAACGTGGAAAGAAAAAAAGAGAAAATATTGACAGGTTGCTAACAAGCAAAATCGCAAACTTCTCCCGTGCAACAGAAATAAATACAAAAGTTTTTATTTTTTTCAAATTAGACCTCAGCTTATTGACTTCTAAGCATATTATTAAGATGTTTAAATATATTGAGAAACTGAACATGATTAGCGAACATCATTTTCAACAATAATGGTTCACTAAACACACCAATATCATACACTTGTAAACCTATAAATTCGAGAACTTCACGTGGGAGCAGCTATTGAAATAATTCTTCTTATAAAAAGATAAGAAAAACTAGACACTTTCGAGCGCTGGAAAGTGGGCTTTGGTTTATTGTTAACATAAAAAACATCTCATTATCCAGATTTTAATAACAAATTAAGCATTCCGATTTGGATTTTCTACAAAAAGTCAAGGTGAAATGCTTGTTTTGCTATAGTTACACATACAGTTTAATTATTTGACCTGAGTGTTAAATGAGGATTGCGCAGTGAACCATTAATTTTGGCAAACCCACAGATAAAGCTTAGAAAGAACACACTTACAATTAACAGAGGCATTTTACTTACTGCTTTTCTGTTTTGTTTTTCTCAACTTCAACCTCACATTTATTTGTCTTTTCCCTCTAGCATCTAATATCCAACAGTGTCTTAGATCCTACCGCACTACTCGATTAAGGCGTAGCTATAATCAGATTGCAAAGCCTATTTTCAAAAAAATTTTCAAGTGAGTCAATTACCATGGTTTTTATGAATGCAATGATAAAATATTTTTCCTTAAAAAGGCATTCACTGTAAAGTTTTCCAACTTTGCCGCATGAAACATGCAACGTACGTAAGAATGTTCCATATCAGCACTATCTCAAAGTTGATTAAAATAATTGTCTTACTTAGAACCTAAGACATTTAAACTGAATTCAATGTCTTATCCCAATAATTGGTAAAGTTTAAAAAGGGTAAATGCCTTACACAATATTTTACTCATTCGCCACTGTGTTAAATTACAAAAAAATTTTATTCAGGACGTGAAGAAAGGGTTGTCGTCTAATGGTGAAAAAAAAACACAAGAATGTTGAACATTCTTTTTTTGCAATTTTTTAAATAAGTCAAAATTGGAACCGCATAAATGAACGACATCGTAAGTGCGTTTTCTAACAGCAAATGTACAGGAAATTAGCTACTTATAGCGAACTTCCAGCAGTAACAATAAGGAGTGCAGACAATATTGACATAAGCAGAGATAGGTGCATTGTCTCCTAGTTCATCGTGAAATTACCCTTTTAAGCAAATTTATTATTAAGCTTTAATGCATTCTTCTATTTTCCGGAGAGTTCTAGTAAGGATTCTGAACAACTAAGTTGGGCTGAGAGAAAAATGTAAATGGGGAAGCATACAGAGTATCGGTCAAATAAAAGAAAGTCGATACGAGTTGAATATCGAAAGCCTGGAAATGCAGCATAATTTTTTTTTCACATTTACCAAATAATAAGAAGTCTTGAATAGCATCTCCTGTAAGATTTGTACAACAAAGTCTATGCGATTGGCACAGTGCATTTAAAAAACTGATAGGTCGACTTGGGCAATAAACAAACTTGTGTTGTCACCTAATCGGTTGTTAAAAAAAAAAATAAGCGACATCTTTTTAGTACATTTTGTGGATTTATGGAAGCTTTTTTCTAGAATGATCGATCTACCTTAAATCTTCATAGAACTTCGAAAGTATCTAAAAATTTAATAAACACTTTTTATTCAGCCTAAATCAGCGTCGACAAAAAATTTATTTTGTCTGCCAACTATTCGTTGATAATATCTCAAAGAGAAAGGGAACTGCAGATTGTTATCATATTTTCCAACTCTTCTCCGGTTTTCTACCGTTTTTTCTAAAACGGTTGAGTCAGCTTTAAATACGACATTTTTACAAATTAAAACAAAGCAGCTCAAGGCAATATATTCTAAAAACAGTTTTGAGAAAAAGGAAAATATAAAATTGCTGGTATAGTTTTACTGCTCGAACTTTCCGGTAGTGTACAAAGCATTCTTGCTTTCAGGACGTTCACGTCA
>UXUI01009273.1:572-11681 GCA_900576705.1 Enterobius vermicularis
CTTCAGCATTGATTTAAATCGGTTAAAATAATCCACATTTTTTTTGACCAACTTTACTGATTTAAAGTGAACATTCAGAATGAATTGTAAGAGTTGTAAGGTTCCAGTAATAATTAACAAATCCATGCTTCAGTCAATACATTACGGGACTGGTGTTAATAACAGCGGAATTATAGCTTTTGCATATTGAAAGTCATAGTGAGGAAACTGTGCTACAGAATTTTAAATGATTATATTTTAATTCGCTTTCTCGTCGTTTATCTTTGGAAGGAGGCAGTACTGTAGAGCTATGCTTTCAGCTTTAAATTTAGCAATTGATATGTTTGTTATTAGTTCCTTAAGTAGAAATTTAGCAATTTTTTCGAAAAAAAATATTTTTCTCTTTATCTAATTTTTTTTATTTTATTTGTCGTCAACATTTTGCTTCACTCTTCATGTAAAATGGAATCGCTTAAAATTGTTTTTTCTCTCTTTCAGACAATCGTTTTTCCTGTAACGATTATCAGTGGTATAGCTACAATCTTTTTTACACTGATCTTTGTTGCGATATTCCAATGGACAACAGTAATATACGCACTAATTGCAATACTGGTCTACTGGTCGCTTTATACTGGTGTTTTACAACAACGTGCACCATTACTGTTGCCATATATTCTCTTTGAGGTTAGTTTAGACCATTTTTATTAGCGTTTTTGCTACTGAGTGGACATAGCGTAATAGCTAGCTGACATAATTCTGGAGGTCAAGAAAGTGAAATAACCAGGGAAAAGTACTGTTGGTAGTTTGGACAGAACACTGCTCGTTTGCCCAGATGGTCTTTGCTTAAATTTTCAAAGCATGGCTTCGTTTTTTTCGTTGGAGTACAAAAACAAAAAACCCTAATTATCTAACTCTCATTGAATTTAGCTTGTCAGAAAGATTGCAAATTAGAATACTAGAAAGTCTAAAAAACAGCCTGGCATAAGTCATCTTGCAGGATTACATTTCTTAGTAAAAAACCACTTTGACCAATTGATTTTGCTTTTAGTTATGAAGGAAAGTTTGTTTGTCTGTATTTGCACAATCAAGCAGTGTTCAAATAACAAAAAAAAGGAGAAAAAGAGCAGATAAAGTGAGATGAAGAGAATCTTTTTAAGAACTACGGCAGAAAAACGGTGTCTCAACTTTTGAATGGAAATTGAATAATTCTTGTAGGCAAGTTTAATATATTTTAGGCAGTCAGCACTAGAGCGTGTTAAGTTACTGCGTTTGCGTATGTCGTTGAGATCAGAAATTATCATCCCACATGAAATGGAAGCTACCTTCTATTTTAATCTCTGACTTAAGCTTTTCAACGTTAAATTTTTGATCTCCTAAATGCAGTTTTTTTGCAGGTGAACAGTTCCCAAATGGTTATTTTGAAAAACTGTGAGTCAAAAAGCCTGAATGTTTTTAAATACTTTAGCTTAAAATATTCTATCAGCAAAAAACTTTTTGGATGGAGGAAAATAAAGCCAACTAGGACTAGCTGCAGCTATTTGAAAACTGTATCAGTAATGTTTAATCAGGAAGATAGAAGTTTTATTTTCAATTCTCACAATTTTTACAGTTTTAATGAACCATCAAAGATTGTTTTTTTTATCCTTTATCTCTGAATTTACTTTTTTTCTTTAACTTATCTTAAAAATATTTCCATTGTACAACAATAACTTTGGAGTTAGAAGAGTAATCAACGTTTTCTTTCAGAATTTTGAAACAGTGTTTCCTGGTGGGTTTTGTTGGTTGTTTCCTAGCTTCCAATTAGGTTCACTTTTAATTCTTTTCCCTTCTATCTTCATTTGCCTCTGAAAATCTATCAGGGTTTAAATATGGAGAACGCATTACGAAACACGTCAAAGGTCTGACAGTAGCTGAGCTCAATCTATTAAGGTCGTTTTCATCCAAAGTGAGGAGCTCTTTATTTAAGCTAATTCTTCAGTGAATCTTCCGTTATATGGCTGTAGATGTTTTTCTGTAAAAAAGAAGGAATTAGGAAGCCTATAATGGTTAATTGATAATAATCAATAGGATAAAACACATGTAATACGGTTTTTTGGAGTATATACAAAGTGTTTTTGTTAAACAGAATGCCTGCCGTTTGGCCTCACCGACTGTAATAAAAGGATATTGCTCACCGGCAGTAAACGCTTGATGAATGTTGGGAACGGCGATTCGCTGCCAGTAGATCACTGCGTCTTTTTCACCTAACGTTCACTTTTTTAACAGCTCTAAGCATTGAGGCTATTTGAGACAGGTTTCGGTGGTGGCAGACCATCGTAGAGAACTAACCTAAGGTTCCTCTTAATAAAATTTGGTAGTTACGCTTTACGCTACCGGTTCTATGTTTTGCAAGGCCTTCTGTTTCGTGTGTTTTACATTTTGGGTTAGGGGTAAAAAGGAACCTTGGAAATCTTTAAGGACATAACAGCATTATTAAAACATTTTATTAGGAAACTTCATATATACAGTAAGTTTAGAAGAAAGATGACATGATTACTACATGATTACTATGAATGAAAATTTAATTTTGCTTATTGCGTAAGCAGACACGGATGAAATGAGTGGTTTTGAATGAGCTATGCTTAATGCACAGTGATTGAAAAGTATTTTTAAGACAACAAGCGGAATTGTCGTGAACTGAAACTGGCATTTATAAATTTTTTGGTGGAAATTTTTATTGGAATTTACTAACTGTGGAATATATCATGATAATTGTTCTTTTTTTATCATAAAAAAGTTTATCGCATCGAAAAACTTTATCATACTTCATTTCTTATTCAATTTTACTTTTTTGGTTTGAATACTGTTAGATGCTGAAAACTATCAAGTTATATGCGCGGAAAAGTTCTATCCGAGATTAAGTCTCTGTTTAGTAATTGAAAACATAGCATTGGTAATACACTGGATAATAATAAAATTTCGTTTTCGCAGTAACTTTTTGTTCATTTTAGATGATATCAGTAATGGGCTATATTTTATGGTCAGTATTCTTGTTCTTTGGCTTACTGTCATTCTCAACAGCAAATCAAGATTTGAACTCATCGAGTACGGCAACGGGATCGACGCCTTCTCCAGGTTGGGACACCTAAATTATAGATGCCTGTTGCTTTGAAAAGTAGATAACGACTATAGGGGATAAAATTTGTATACAGCTTCAGGGTCATATACAAGGTGCGTTCTTGGTTTTTAAGTAACTGCTTTTTCTTACATATTAGTTGCATATATTGTTTATCAAGGGAGAAAATATTCAACCAAAAAACTGCAGTAAATTATTTGATGACCCTAATCGCTTGATCAGAAAGTAGTTATAGTAATTTTAAGATTTCTTTTTGATCATTTTTCTGTAACTGTACTGTTGCAAATAGTTTGTCCTTTCTCCTCATAGGCTCTGAAGAAAGTACAGCTGCGCTTGAGATAACGGTGTTGGTATTAATGATTGTGGTTATGTTTATTGGTATCTTGTTGAAAGTGTGGATACTATCAGTAATTTTCACATTCTACCGCTATCTACAGTACAAGCAGTCATATGGAACAGTAATTTACGCTCACTACTTCAACAGTGGGTATGCTATTCCTTATTTGGAGTGTAGCTAAACTCTAAAATATGGATTTGTTGCAGTAGTGGCAAAACTTTGCTGCTGAACAAACTGACTGTACGGAGAAATTTTTTTTTTTTTTTTTTGACAGCATGAACATTATTTTGAAAAGACACATTCAGTTTTTTAATTGAAAAATTATCACTGTTTTGCGTAGTTTTGATATATTTTTTAGAATTATTTCATTTTTTTAAAGTCAATTTTATATATCAGATGCTCAGGTACTATTTTTTTCAAGCTTTTTTCAACTAGAGCCATAAACGTGCGACAAAAAAGTGTCATTTACTTTTCTCTCAGAGGAGTGCAAATAAATGCTGGTAGAGAAATCTTTCCACCTGTTCCTCCATCATATGAAGAGAGCCGACTACCAAATCATCGCTGGGAAACATTTTCTGGTTTGTTTTTATGCTGTTACAGCCGCTGTTCACGTGTAAATTATTTCATCATAGTTCAAGCTTTTTGTTGATATACGTCTAAGACAGTTAAACTAACCAATATTCACTCCGTATTTTTAAAAGAATAACTACTCTTATTGTCTTTGCGTTTAAGTAACACAGCGGGTTTTATGCTGCTCAAAAAGATTATTCTTTTTTGATACTTCACCAAGAACTTAGATGAGTGATTTTCAGGTGTCGATTATCCGCCGTTGCCACTGTACGAAAATTTGTCAACAACCGAGAAATCCGCTAATAATAATCCTGTTGTATGACTCGTAAATGTAAATAAAAACATTCTTTTCTTGCATACTGTTTACAATTTTTCTTCGTGTAGTTGAAATTAATAGACGTCTTAACTATAGAGCGGAGAGAAAAAAGTTTTGTGTAATACTGCAGATAGACTTCTCACCAATTTGAACGGTAAGCTAGTAAAACATGAAGAAACTTTTCCTTGACAATTCCGCGAGAAATTTTTACAAAACACATCAGAACCATCAGAGGAGAATCTATAATTTTCAAACAAGTCTTACAGAAAGCTGAAAACTTTTAGAAGTTTCACCTTACAAAAATTATTTTTTTTTTTTGCCTTTGAACAATGGCGTAATTTATCATTATGGCTCTTCTAATTAAACGAATATACTGTTTTGTAGTTCACATAAGACTGCAAAAAATTTGATTCAAAAGAACGATTATTAAAAGAAAAAGGGGTCATTTTTTACACGAAGTTTCATTGCATCAGAATGCAAATGACATTAATAAATGCCCTGAAAACCGAGATTTTTTTGGGTTTTCTCCCAATTAATCGTTAACTTTTCCGGTGAAGAAAGCTTTCGATGTTTTCCAATGTATCTGCTTCCCAGCCACTGAATGTTCCCCTTCAGCACAGTTCATTACGTTATTTTGTTAATACCACAAATTTTGCTGATAGGTTTGTTAAGTTTTTAAAAACGTTCTTAACCACAATTTATTTGTTTTTAACTATTTATTTTTTGCCGCGGTGGTCGAAATTGACCGTCGACTTCACTCTACTAATTTTCTCAAAAAACTATATTCTGGAACAGGTCTTTAGAGTACCAATTTCAATTGACAGATCCGGTCAAAAAGAATTCCAGGAGATATCGAAACTACTGTAAAGAAACTAGAAATCAGAGGATTAATTGATTTCTTCTCGACAAGAAGCTTTGTCAACTTATTATAAAGCTAATTTTGCACGCTGAATTCTTGCCTGATTCGTTTATTTAAAACCCCGAAAAATTGTACAGATATTACAATAAAAAAGATTAGACTTAAGTTTAGAATATTGTTAATGTTTGAGCCCAGGTTTAGGCCTACGCTTATGGCTAAGCTTCAGTTCAGGTTTAGGCTCACCTCACCTTCGTTAAGCTTTGACTTCAGCTCACTTTTATTATAATGTTTATTTTTATGGTTGGGCTTAGGTTTGCATCTCCTATAGTCTTTTTCATCGTGATGGGGAAGAAAAGTTAATAACTTTGAAAACTTTTATAACACAGTTTTGCCAAAGGACAAAAAAAGATGAACTTGCCGGTCATCTTTCGTATTGTAGTACACTTAAGCCTTGAAAAACTAATCGAAAAACTGATCTCCATTCACTGATCAAACCGGTACAAATGTAAAGGAGAAGAAGGAAAGCCTGAGTCCGGGCTTTACTTTGACTGAAAGATGCTCGCTTTTTACTTTTTATTTAATTAGCAGTAACAACATAGAACAGAAAGATGGCAACCAGTTTTTTGTACTTCTGAAATCTTCAACTGTCTCTAGAAGAATTGAAAGTAAACCATTGTTGAACAGTTCTCAGTCACTGGCGGCTTAAGGTTCAATACTCTAATAAAATTTTTTAGAACAAATCATCAGTATGTTTCATTTTTAAGTGTAAATTCCTTTTATTCTGAAAAAAGTTTGGTAGCACAAAAGCAAAAAATTCAGGATTGAATTCGTCAAAAAAATAAGATTTAGTCCGATAGGCAGCGCACTTTGTAAGTAAAATAAAGGTGTAACATTTATTCAAAAAATTCCTTCCCAAAAAAGGGTTTTTTATTAGGCTTAGCTATGAATATTTGATACCTTCTTAATAAACAAAGTTTGAAAGAAGCAACCTTTAATCAACCAGTTTTTTAACCAATTCAGTTGATAGAAACAAAAATCTCTGACAATGACAGCTTGAAATTAAGCATTCTAATTCTGTTCTTAATGCTAATGTAAGCCTTAAAATGAGTATATATTGTTACAGTTTCTCAAAAATATGGTGGTAAAGATCCTGTGGTTGTCTACACAGGTCCAAGTGCTCAATTCCAAGAACTCATTACTGCCGATAATTTCCCGCTGTTCCCCTTCACTGATCAGTTCAATACAGGAATTGAAATTAATCCAGCAAACAAAGTTGTAGGTTTTTCAACAAGCTACTAATCTGTCTAAAATATTCTCATCCAAAATCGTTTCTTTTCCAAAATAGAAATTCTTCTCCAGATGTTTCACAACACAGAAAGGCTATAATAAACTAGATTTTAAAGAACAGACTCAGTTTTTTTCCGATTTTAAGACTAACTAGAAAAACTGTATTTGTAAGCGATGAGTATTGACGATAAACGTTTTTAAATTTCAAAGTGTTGAAGTTTTTTGCTACTATCTATGCAGCCCATATTAATGTGAAATATTATTAAGTGATTTACTGCACACAAGATGTATTTTGAAAAATTACCATAAATATATCTATTTCAACAGTCCCGATATTGTCACTGCTACTTTGAATAACATCAAGGTGAACGATGTGGAGAAACAGACAGCCAAAGAAATTTGAAAATGACAGGAGAAAATACGAACTTTAAATAGGTGTGACTGAAACTTGTATTTTCTCTTACCATTTTCAAATTCCTTTATCTACCTGTTTCTCCGCATCTTTTCTCTCGATGTTATTCAAAGCAGCAGCAGTTACAATATCGAAACTATTGAAATAAATATATTTATACCAATTTTTCAAGATACATGCTATCTCCAACTATTCAACGATACTCGTCAAATAGCGAACAAACCTCTCTACTGACAGTAGAACCAAAAAAAAAGCGACAATTTCCTTTGATTTTTTCCATATTTTAAATTTCCTGATCTGTATTACTGCGCTTTTCCATATCAATTTCAGACAAAAGTCAGTATTTTCTTCCAGTCACTGCAGAAGGTGTAGAAAAGAAAAGAGAACTCAGAATTTAATTTATTTCAGCCGAAAAGTTTAATTTAACAAACATCTCTGTTCTTTTAAGCCATCACTTTAGATACCGACATAAAATTTCGACCTGAACCCATACAATTGATACATACGATGTTTTGCACTACACTGCGATAGTTATATGAAGTTTCAGGTCGAGTGCATTTTGTCGTTTTTTCTTTGTGTAGTACGCATAATTTTTTAAGGCCAGTTCGTGTTTCTTATATAAGCCTACCGCAACCTTAAAAAACTTTGTTTATACGAGATGTTCATTTTCACGTCTGTATCACGTCTGTATCAGTAACAAATTATCCAGATGCGCTAGTCGCAATACAGGTCACTGATCGTTTACTAGGGTTATTGACCACTTTTTTCATGGTCCATTCATTCCAGGACCAGCCAATATTCATTAGAACGATCTATAAATACGCTGCCTAGCTGTATTAATTTGGTTGGGAAACTTAGGCGCAGTTTCAGCAGTAAAAGTTCCCGTACTTCATGATTTCATGGGCAAAACGAGTGATTTTTTCACAAATTTAGGATGCTCACTTTGCGTTTAAATTTGTCGTTCAAACTGCTCACAAATTCGGTCACAAGAGGTCGCTACATTATATATTCCAACGAAATACAGAAACTTATTAGCGATTAACTTTTAAAGAATACCCTGCTTTTCTGACTAGAGTAGCATAGTCGGATAGCCCACCTCTAGTGTATTTTAACAAATTCCTAAATAATCATTCCTAAAAATAAAAACTCTTCTGGAATTACACAAGGAATGAATTTATGCAAAGTAACAACTGGTAAGTAAAAAGCGATCGGTGACCCCAAATTGATAAGTTAGAGATAAACAGTCTACTCCTGAAGCATAGTAATAACTATAAACTGATTCAAGAAAGAAAACCTCGAAAAATGAAAAGTCCTTCAAAGCTGCAGCAAGCCTGCTTCAAAAAACGAGAACTAACGTGAAAAGTTAAAGCGCATCTCAAAAAACAACCAACGACCCCCAGACAACAAATGTGTCTAGAAAGCTAATTCCTAGAGTATTCTATCAATTACAAGCTAATTTTGAAATGAATATCTCTGTCGCAAAAAACTTACAAAAAACGAACTCCGTTTCGAAAATGACCAATAAATCAACAACGATCGGAGACTTCCAGCTGAATTAATTTTAATGATCAAGCTGGTTTCAAAAAACTTGGTCAAGCTCACTCTCTGTTATTGGGCAAACCCTCGTGTTGTAATTATTATACTCGCTATGATACCTCAGAAGTGCTGTCTAAACCGCAAGTTATTTAGACACGGGCTTTAAACCATATTTTTTTAATACGCGGCAGAAGCATTTCTATGATCTTCGTTTCTAAAACTATTATATTCGCTTTAGGACCGCACAAATCAGTTTTCATTAGCAACACTTGTTTCGTACCTCACGGGTCAATTAGATTTCCTCAGATACAATCATCATTGCTAAACCTGTCAAATTTTGACTTCCTTCACTTCAGCTTGAGTCTGAAAACAACAGAAAGCATTAAGCCAAAAAAAGACGCAAGAAGACTTTACAAATGAAGGACTAGAAATGATGAAACTTGCAAATATGTCGGCATTTATAATACTTAGGTTAAGTAAACAAAAATAGAAAATATACTGTAAATAAAAGCAAAAAAAACTTTTTAGTTAACCAGTTATTTTACATTCACTTCATTAAAGGCCACGCCGTATAATAAAAACCAATGCCGCTATAATTTGCAGTCACTTGCTGGCGATTTGAATGTACCAGTTCCCGGGTGGGGTAACTTTGATATGGATGGAAATTTCTACGCAGGCAATATCAATATAGATGGCAAAGTTGGTTACCAATTTAGCCCAGTGAATCATTTAAATATAAAACCAGAAACTTTGGCACTTCTCGGCCAAAATCCAAAGTTCCGTAAAGCCCGAAGTAAGTCATTGAAAGCAACATAAATACAGTAAGCAACCCACTTAAAAAAAAACAGAATATCTCATCAAAAATTTTGTCAGTAAATATAAAAATCTGAAAAAACTCAAGTTACTGCCAGCTATTCCACTACCATAAAAATGTAGCTTTCACTTAACCAATTATCAAACTACAGAAGAGGTAAAAGAAGTAGTTGTCGGACGCTTGCCGTACGGATATGAACCTATACGATGTAAACCGCCATACTGCAACCCTTTCGTCCATCATGGGGCAGTTGCAGTAGAAGTAGAACAAGGTTTCTTCAAAAAATATTTGTCAAAAGATAGTCTTGAAAAGAAAAAAGTATCCTTAATATTTTAAAGAAAATCCTTGATTAAATTTCAAAACTCTCATAGTCGTGTGTGTAATGTTTTGGTCGTTAAATGAAGCAAAATTTTAGGTGACGATTCCTTCGTTATTGGAGGCATCGACTTTCCAATACCATTAGGAGAAAATGGCGCTGGCGTCCGTTTTCCCTTTTCAGGAGCGGTAGAACAGGGCACTTCTCCATTCGCATACGCTCATGGACATGCATTCAATCCTGTATCACCCTTCCACTTCGAAAAACTCGATGATGTTTGATAAATATACAGCACTGAAAAAGTCCATCTTAGTAACTCTTCTTGCACAGTACTTCACTAACAATGAAAATCAAAATAAAAAAAAACAATAATTACCACAAAGTTTTTAACTATACTAAACAACACTGTTTACTATCTTAACAAAGCACAGAAATGTGCCTTATTGTGATTTTCCGCGTAAGGTAAAAAACAGAACTAAGGCAGAGCAAACAGGTAAATCCGTCTCCTAAATTTAACCCCTAACCTTCGACCTCCGTCCTCCGTTCTAAGTTAATGCGCAGACTAAATACCACTTTTTTTGTCACAGAGTGAATTCTTAACCCCCGCACTCCCCCAACTGCTGATACTAAAGCTTAACCAGTAAAACAAGCTAACTGCAATGACCAGTTATAAAAGTTCAGCAGTAAAGATTTCAGCGGGATCCAACAACCATTTTCAAAAATATTCTTCGTTCTCTATTTTGAAACAAAAAAGTAGCTTCATTTCTGCTGATCCTCAGCAGTTCTTGAGACAACACGCCTACTATCGCCTGACCAAACTATATCACCATACCACCTTGAAACAACTAAAATTCTCAATCAAACTTA
Source organism: Enterobius vermicularis (assembly GCA_900576705.1). Lineage (NCBI taxonomy): Eukaryota > Metazoa > Nematoda > Chromadorea > Rhabditida > Oxyuridae > Enterobius > Enterobius vermicularis. The sequence goes on from UXUI01009273.1 coordinate 10,981, forward strand.
AAAGCTCATTCGCTTACAGTAGAACTGTTCGGCTCCTGATTCTTACAAATTCTCAGCTTTTCTAATAAACTCCGTCCTCGTCTGAACCTAAAACGTGAAATTGCAGACCACACTGACCTCTGGAATTGTTCTTCGTGAACTAAAAATCACCTTCCAATACCGCATGTAACGAATCAACTGTAAGCCGACCACTAGTGTCGTCAGTAATTAACTGTTTGGCATCCTAACCTGACAATCACAACTGTACAGCCAGTAGAGGTGCTGCTTATTTGCGAATCTCCATAAAGCAATGCAAAAAATCTTGCCGACAAAAGTTGTGTAAAAATAAGTTAATTAAACTACACCTAAGGCGCGTTTTGAAGTATAACATTTTACCCATAACAAAATTAAAATTTCCTAACACAACAGCTAACATATTTTAAATAACAATAATAACAGTGATAATAATAATAATAATAATAATAATAATAATAATAACAATAATAATAATAATAATAATAATAATAATAATAATAATATAATAATAATAATAATAATAATAATAATAATAATAATGAGATAACGATAGTAATAATCATAGAAATCTGTGAAAACAGTCGTGTTGAATAGTATAATGCAAGATATTGCTATTACAGGTGCAATTGTTGTAATAATAATGATTCTCATTATTATTGTTATATATATATATATATATATATATA
>UXUI01009275.1:6464-18697 GCA_900576705.1 Enterobius vermicularis
TTGTTTCTGAAGGATATTGTTGAAGGTGAGTTTTAATCACCGCTGCCAGAATGAAAGGACTACATATAATTCCAAAAGGTAGTCTTTTAAACCTAAGTGTTAACAAATTATCTGGTGTTGGAGGAGAATATGGAATTCTTCAACCATAGGAAACGTGTGACTCTTTTTCATTAATTTTTATTTGAAGAAAGGCTTTTTCTATATCTGCTATCAATGCAAAATTTTCCCTCCTCCATCTTAATAGAATCCAACACAAATCTGGAAGCATAACTGGCCCTCCAAACAGAACTTTATTCAGACTTACTCCAGTACTTGTATGTGCAGAAGCATCATATACCACCCTTAATTTAGTGGTGGTTTTATTAGGTGTTACCACTAGTTGACGTGGTAAATAATGTACTAAATTGTTTTTTACCTTAGGATCTACCTTTTTTATTATTCTCTTTTCAATCTGGTCTTTTGCTAGATCATTATATTGATTAAAGAGATTTTCATTCTTGACTAACTTATTCTGTAAAAATCTCAATCTACCTATACAGAGTCCAAAATTATCTGCTAATTTTGGTCTATTCTCTTTCTATGGCCAACTAATCACATATCTTCATTCATCTTATACTGCTGTTTCTTAAAAATGTTTCCAGGCTTTTTTATCATCATTCTGTTCTGGATCATCACAAATACCTGCTGATTCTAACTTTCAGAAGGAATCAATATCCTTAACTGTATCAATTCTGTAAGAGGATTCTACTGAATAAAAAGTATTTTTCTCATTTTCCGTTGGAAGTCGACCAGTGATCATTGGTCCTAGTTTTGTATCTATATAAATGAAACCTGACTTCAGTGTTTTCATTCCTTTTAGTAGTCTACAAAAAAACGAATTACCTAGCAGGAATTTAAACTGTTTCCATTGGGTATTTTTTATTATTTCTTCTACATCATTTACCTTTAGTAATTGTGGGTAAAATTTAATGATTTAAATATTGTTCGATAAATTTGGAAGTGTATAAACTGATAACTTAATAAGATTACCTTCGCAATCAATAAGCATTGATTTTACTCCTCAGGTTTTAAAATTATAAAAAGAATTTGAATTGAAATCTTTTATTTTTGAATTAGTTATAACCCCAGTAGGTTCTAAACTCAAACCTTTAGCCAGCTTTTCATCTATAAAACGAATTTTCGCTTCCAGTATTGAAAATGGCTACTACTTTGGTTCTATAGAAAGAACAACAAAGGTTTTCCATCATTATTTCTTTAGCTATGAAAAAATCTTTATTTGTTTTCACAATTGAAGGAAGAGAGACTGTTTTGCAATTATATGATAAGCCATGCGATACTAGTTCGCCTTTCTGACTAACACATTTACCATTAGATATCTTCGATCTAAAATCTTTATCAGTATCACTGTGATCTGAGAGATAATCTTTGTTTTCAGAGTATCCATTTATGTAAGATAAAAAGAAACTACTAACAGGTTGTTTTTGTTCTTCTCTAGCTTTGCAAATTAATACATTATGTTTTTGACGACAGTGATAACACGGCTATAATCTAGTCTTACAATTTTTTGTTTTATGATCTGTTTTTAAACATTTAAAACAAAATTTTAATTCTTTGGCTCTCTTCTTTTTCGTATCTGCCGTATTATATTTGGGACATTGAGCATTTTTATGTGTTTTTTTGCAAAATAAACAATTTGAAGCTTTTACCAAATTAAAACAAGAGTCAATTACTTCATTACCTGAAAGCTTATTTGTCTTTTTTATTCTATCTATATTAATATATAATTCTGCTTTTTTCTCAAATAATTCTGTATTGTCTCCTCCATTTTCTAAAGATTCCTCAATTGCTATCAATGAAGCAAATTTCTCGTCCTTCCTTTGCGTTGGTGCCTTAACCGGGGCTTTCATTGCTTCTGTTAAGCTTTATTCCTGAAGCCGCTTAGCCCCTTGGTAACTTCGCAAATGTTTTTCAAGGAACTCTCTCAATTTACTTACACTTCATCTATCTTGCCCACATTGCTTCTTTTTCGCTTTTATTAGCATAGGTAGTGGTATCTTTTTCTCAATAATCACTCTAATTATTATATGATTAATATCTATTCCAAAACCTTCTAATTGTTGTAATATCCTTTCGATGTTTTCCATATTCTGGTACGTTATCTTATTGTTCTCTACAGGTAAATCAACTAATTCCATTAGTAATATTTCTGCTGTTTTGTCAGGTTTATAATACCTTTGAGGTACTTTTTACTATTTCATAATTTACAGCAGAAATCACATAGCCTTTCACTAACTTTTTTGTTTCTTCTACCAAAACCTTCTTTAATTGTGACAGTTTTTGTATATTTTCTAACTTATTATTCTTTTCTACATAAGTTTCGAAAGAATTCCAAGATGAAAGCCACTCAGTCAAGTTGCCACTGGAAATAGGAATCGGAGGTATAAAAACATTTGGTCTTATAGCTCCTGTCTTCTGCTGTTTATTCAGTTCTTGTAGATTTTATTTACACTGCTCCACATTAGCTTCTAATATGGCCATTGTCTTCTTGGTCTTTCTCAACTGTTATTGGTCTCCAAGAGGATCCACTTATTGCCTCTCCATCTGCCCTTCGCCAACAAACTCCAATGCAGATAAGTTCAGCCATTTTTCATGAAGTGATTCAAGTTGTGAAAGAATATTTCTCAAAAGTTTTGCTTGAATCCTACCTTCATTGATATATTCCTAATACTGCTTAGCCAATAAGTTTTTATCCTCAGCCTCGACCGGCTGTACCAATTGAATTATTTTTTCTAGTCCTTGTTTGAACTCTTCTCATTATTTATTTAAAAGTTTAGTTATTGCCAAATTCATCTTATAACTAATTTATTCTTATTTATTTATATATCTATGTATTTTTTTAGTAAAATTTTGTATTTACTTTATCTTTTTACCTTTATATTTTAACTTTCTCAAATCTTCTCAATTGTTAGAATTATACAATTCACAATGGGAAGGAGAAGAGAAGAGATAAGAAATATATAGGTAGAAGAAATATAAGTAAAGATAAGGAAGGTAAATAAAAAAGTAGAATATGACCTGTTAATTCGGGTGAATCCCGACGCACCATGTCGCAGAAAGAAGTAAAATAAATATGTATGTTTGGTTTTACAGTGTTTAAAGAAAGAAAGTAAGCTATCTTTTATCAGGAGAGTGCCGATTCAGTTTAATTTCTTTAATTGGGTAATAGCCTGCCACGCGGATTTAAGTTGTTGAATGAGACTTCTTTTGCCAATAATTTTATTAAGTTTTCTGAAAATACAAGGAGAGAGAGTACAATACGCCACCAATAGCTTTAGGAAAAAGAATCTAGTATTTTTGTAATTAGCTTTCTATAATGTCACAATGAAAGCAAATTGTAAATACATTAATTTTATAAAAAGTACCTTCCACAATATGCTTTAATTATATAATATTTAAAATTCTTCCCAACTTACAAAAGTATGTTATTTGCACTTTTTGGTATAAGTGTAACTTCGTGTCCATCATTGCTCTTGATATAAGAGTGATTGTAATCTCGATCGTTTTATTATTCTTGGCAATACCTCTGCTGTTTCATCATTTTTCATCCTTGGGTTTCTCTTACATATGTTATATCTTTGAGCCATTTATTATCCAATTAGTCAATAACCTCTTTACTGGCAAATGATGATAAATTTCTTGCTTCTGGATGCCTAAACTTTCTCATTCCTCGATTCTTTGTTGATTTCCACTTCTGATCCTCTGATCCTTGATCCTTTATTTTTCGCATTTAACGACACTTGCTGTAAACTTTTGATCAGCACTTCAGCTTTCCTTTCCTATGTACTTTACACTGTTGTATAAATCTCAACACCATCTCTAATAAACTATAAACAGTTTCTAATGAAACTAAGTATTTTGCTAGTAGCTAATAACAGCGAGTGACGAAGTGAACGAAACAACTCAAAAATTTATATCGTTACATATGGAAAGCTGTGTGAGAGGAGTACGAATTAAAACGGTTGCTAGAATATGAACTGTGGACTCGGAACAGAGTAGAACAAAAAAAGTGTTAAAAATACCAAAGAGCGCTAATTGCAACTGAATGACCAAATCAAAATTATTTTTTTAGAGTGCTATAATATACTGCGAACAAATTTTTGCTTGCGAATTTCAGGTCAGTATCTGTTGGAATTGCTCTATTTCTCTTTCTGCTCCTTACTTCTTTTTGTTATCTCCTTTTTCTCGCCCTTCTCTGCCTGTTTCCCTTTTCTGTCAAAAGGACAAAACTTATCAGCTTTCAGTTCAAAACTGAGAAGAACTGCAACTAAAATTGACTGCAGTGGAATTTGGCTGTAGCGTATTTTAAAAACTTGGTGACAGACTCCAAGAGATGTTAACTGAAGTTTGACAGAATCTGGGTTTTGGTGGTAAGAAAAGGCAAGCTCAAAAGCAAAAAAGAGATAAGGGAACTTCGAAATTGACGGTTGTCAGCCTCCTGCAGGATGCTTAATTGCCTATTAGCTGTTATAGAACTTAGACATGCTCAAAAGACTCAAAAAATGTATTTTATAAACTCTTTCAAACAACAAAACTAAACAAATGTTCTAAAAGTAATCATTTAAAATGCTCTTACTTTTAATAAACTCATTCGTGATTGTTAGTCGCTTAACAATTTGTATATAATAGAAAATTATTTTTCTCTGTATGTGCGCTGTTCGTTGTTGACGTATTATTCGCAGTACCGCCTATTAATGATGACGCTTCCTGCAAGAACAGGTACAGAAAACGCTGAACTGCTTTCCTCTGGTCGTCTAACTCAGGCTGTTCAATTTTTGATGACATAAGGACCTAGTAATGGTGTAATATCAATTAACCGAAATTGGACAATATGGCAGAAGTAACTAGAAACTTCTGATGTGCACCTTTTCTGTAAATTGTGTGCTAAAAAAACACTGATGGCGAAATCAAACCGTGTCGTTGAAAGGCAAGTTTAGAAAAAAGATTAGGAGGAACAATGGTAAGGACACACAGATCGCTAATGGTCAGGGCACTGAAGGATAAACCAAGCTGTAAACGACACTAATCATTATGAATTACTGTTTACAGCAACAACTTGCAAAGCTAAACAGATCGCTATTAGTCGGAGCATATGAGTCTAATCATAACAATAATCCATAATTGACCTCAAGATCAACCACGACGCCAATCTGGAGCTGTTGACAATATGTTGTAAACCTCCAGATCGACCTGAAACTGTCATAGAATTGGTATTTGACTCAAGCTGTAAACATCAGCTTAATCTCGACAGATGGTAATCGTCTGAAAACACTATATAAGAGAGTCTTATAGTGGAGCGTGATCAGTCTCACTTTTTCTACTCTTAAACTCAGTTTCTCCTTTACCTTTCTCTTAATGCTACTTATAAATGTATTTCATATGTTTAACTATTATTTCTGGTAGGAATACTTATATGATTATGTTCTGTTCTTTAGTGTGTTAACGTGTAACCTATAACCTTTTCTGTATAATTTGGTCAGTACCAACGTGGTTCAATTACCCAAGTTTGAGGTTTGGAATAAACGTATTGAACCCAATAATTCCCGCGTGGCAGGCATAAAATTAACTCACAAATTTTACTGGCAATAAAACTGTGGGTATACTGAAGAAAAGAGAATCTAATCTGTGGAACGCAGTACCTAACTTAAAGAACCCAGCTGTCTTAACTGTCATCAGTAACAAGGGATACTGGCAGAAAATAGAACAGTGGACAGAAGAAAAACCTGTGGCGAATAACAAACCACAAAAGACAAGTAAATTGTACTTTTTCCTTTACAAACCGTGTTAAATGCAAAAAGAATGCAGTTTTTGTTCGGCATGATTGTCATTTGAGAATGTTGCTTTAATTTTTTGAACAAAGTTTTTTGGAATTTTTGTTTCGCCTGAAAGTCTATTTTTTGCAGATGTGGCCATAAACTGATATTTGTATATCGGCACGATAAGGAAAAAACTATATTGCGAATTAGTTTTAAATGTAGTATTTAAAAGTGCAACACTGTAAAACTTTTTGGAAAAATGCATATTATTGGATTTAGTATGTGTACAATATACTAGAGTTTTGGAGTGATAGTCTAACGGTGTTAAGTGTTATGATAGAATTTTTCAGACTAGACTGCAGGAAATGCTTATCTGAAGCAGCACTGTGGCGCATTTTTAAGTTGAAGTGTTCTGTTTTAACTGAAATCTTATCATATACTTTATGCCAGCTAATTTAATAACAGAAAATTTGGAAAAGAAGCTACCATTACTGCTACTTTTTGCTTTTAAATCGCTTTGCTCCTTTACTGAGTTCTTTCAGCCTAAATATTTGTCAGTCTGTGTTATTTGCTGTAAACAAGTATCATTTTGCTGCAATCCACCCAGCTATGCATTGCTCTGCAAGTATGCTAAAGAACAATGGTCGTCCACAATGTTATTCTCAACTACCGCTGATCGAATGAGCAAACTACGGCCTGTTTGTATAAGATTTATACGAAAGTAAAATTTTGCATTTGGTAATGTCTTCTACGACTCGGTTGTGGCCTTTTTTTACTCAACACAGTGTAATAGGCACCCCCTTCTAAATATTTCTTAGAACAAATTCAGTTTGAAGAAAGTTATACGGTTTTCTAACAGCGCCGTATCGTATTACAAAAACGGGAAATTTTTTCAAAACATGTACTTCATTTTACAAAGTTTGAAGTTGATGCAGAGTAACATTAATTTGTAGTTTAGTCATTTGTTAAAAAAGTCACCGTTATAGCATACGGGGAAAACTGAAAAGATCACAACTGGAGCTACAGTGAGAAAAGAAACTCTTATAGCAGCGTTGACTACTAAAGACGTATACGCTTAGGAGCTAAATGATATGAAAGAAGCGACTCAAAGTGTACCATATTTTGGCTGAGTAACCACTGTGTAGAAATGCTACACAGACTTTGTAAGAATCGAATCGAAGAAAAAAAAAATTTATTTTCTATTTCGGTACGTGCCATCAAAGGGTAATCTTATGGTCACCAGAGCAGTGTCAACAGAAACGTTAGAGTCTTTTGAAATGTTCCGGTCTGGACCAAAATGGACTTAAAAGAATGAAACTAAGTGACTTAACGAGCCAATAAAAACTAAAATGGAAGTGAGCTACGCAGAAAAAAAGAGAAAAGTGCGAGGAAGAAGTGAAACTAAATCATGCCGTAGAGAATAGTCAGAAAATCAGTAAATTTATAGAACCCAACGAGTTAAGCAGCTTGACTGCGCTAGCAGTTAGCAAAAATAATGTTCCTGTTCCTTACGAGTATTGAGAGAAAGACGTTGAGTTCTCTACAGAAAGTAGAATCAAAACAAGACAAATACGGAGCCTCACAGTTGACAGAGAACTTGATCTTTGTGCAGGAACATGAAGTGGTTTGAGAAGATGCTCGACAGTGGAACTTAAAGAAAGATAAAGACAGGGTTTTGCAAGCACGCTCACGTCTTAGCAAACCAAAAACTTGAACATTTTTTGCTAATTAACTTTCTCTCTAATTAACTTTCCAGTTCGATGATAACGCTGTTGATATTGGAAGCGCTTAGGGGTTGCGTACACTGTGGTGTGGCGCATACGCTGAAGAAGTTTAGGGAAGACTTTTGGCAGAAAAAGGCATTGGAACAATGCGAAAAAACATTGTTTTCTTTGTAGTAGATGGCTAATAAAACCATTTAACCTGCCAGAAATGCCGAATCTTTAAGCAGAACGCATCGCATACCCAGCCTCTTTTGAAAACTCTGGCTTGGACTACACAGGCTTGGTTCAGGCTTTGAGCAAGGAGAAAAAAGGTCAAAAAGCGCCGGATAGTAATTTTTACTTTTTTGGTAACGAGAGCGCTTCACCTCGAATGCGTGTGCAACTTCAACTTTTGATTTTAAAAGAGCATTCAAGATATTTGAGGTAAGAAGGGAGGTGCAAGCATTGTACTGTCCAAGTGTGCCTCGTAGCTTGTCAAAGCAGAGCGCTGTGTTCTATTTAAATGGAGCTTTACAACCCTTCTTGCACCTTGAAAAAACCAAAATTAATGAAAGAATAGCACGGCTTGTTAAGACCCGTTTCAAAAAGTCACTCTGCAAGTTACTTCTAACAGAACAGAAGTTTTAGGGATTATTAGGCACCGTTGAAAGCGTATTAAACTCAAGACCAGTCACTTAAGTCAGCGATGATAGTTTGGATGTTATGCGATTTTTCGATGCCTAGAGTTAATTTGAGGGCAGAACAGCATCAGCTGAGAAAAGAAAGTGGTGGTTGCAAACAGAGGAGCGCAACGGAGTAACTAAAGCTTAGGTTTCAAAGAAGAAAAGAGTGCCTTGAACAATTTTGAGATGTTTGGAGACACGAGCGTTTGAAATAATTAAGAAAAATTACTAATAAAAAACGTAAAGAAGGAGAATTCTTATCTTTCTCTTCGCCTAGAATAGTCGAGACAATGTTATTATGAAATGATGGTTAAAACAAAGGACAGTAGAGATTGGCTAGAATTACAGGCCTGCCACAACTAGAAGACAAAAAGGGGTGGCGGAGATTTGGCTAGCAAAAAAAGTTACTATGCTTTGTCTCGTAAAACATTTACGCCCGCTAGAGATAGGACAAGAGGATTTTTTAGGGATTAGTGAGTACAGTTTGACAGTAGCCGATCGCAAGCGACATACTTTATGGAGGCCGCTACGACGCGACCGGTACCAGAGCACGGGACACATCAGATGGAGTGTCGCTTGAGCTCAGAATTAGGCCACAAATATCCAAGCTGCGAAGAACAAGATATTGGATGCTGGCAAGGAAGCAGAAGTCAGCACAATTTGCAGCACAACGTTCCGCACTTATCCTGGAAGCATGCAGAATTGCACGAGAGGAACTTACGCATAAACCTGATCGGTCTGGAATGTTGCGGCAGCCAAACGGCGCAGCGACGAAGCAAAAGCTTGGCTCAGCTCAGAAAATTGTTCTCTAAACCAGGCGACACTTGTTACGAGAATAGGTTGTCGTTTGTTAGTTGCACGTTTCCTAACTCAGTCTTAATCATACGACGGACTGAATAGACCTATGTTTTAAATCCGCGGCTTATTTTTAGATTTTTGTTTCGTAGTCATTGTTTTTATAAATGTGTCGGTTAAATCGTTACTAATACGTAGCAGTGTTATGTTTCTAAAAATAAAGGTCTAATTACCCAACTTTGAAAAAACTGACTGAACCATCAGAACGGTAGGAAAACTCAGCAAAGAGACATTTTTCTGGTTTCACTGATAGGGATTGAGTGAGTGTCTTTAACTGCAATAATGCTGAAGAAATTAAAAAGACGGGATTGGGTGATTCGTAAGAATAAAAATACTGCAACGACTGATCAGATTTTAATTTCTTCATTCTATACGCTTTGGGATTTATTGTGCCTGCTTGATTGAGCACTTTATTTTTTACAGAGGCTAATTCAAGACTGATGGTAAAACGATGACGAAACCAAGCGTCAAAAAGTTTCTTACAGTTTTTTTGTTACAAAAGCAATATAAATGATTTTTGAAATCTTTATGTGCAGCTTTTAAGATGAACATGATTACTAAATAGTTGTTGTCTGAGCCGCATTTCGTCAACACGCAGAACCGCCGATTCCGTTTCGCACACTAGTTTATAAGCTTCATCAAAAGATTAAAAATTTAAGTTATGTTTGCTTTTCAGTAGCTTTCTTAGCCATTCCTTTTCTGTTTACCTTTTTCAGTGCTTGAGCTCTTTGCTAGCAACACTACGAAAATAACAGTTTAATCTGCCTCAGCTGTTTAAGTGCTTTTTGCTCTCTAGAAGAGCACTTTTTTAGGCTATTAGGAATGTTGCCAAAAATTTTGCAGAGAGTTTTCTGGTTGTCTTACAAGGTGGCACCTGATTCAATTATCTTGACTTCAATCTAAAAATGTCTCCAACATATGCAAAACAACTGATCAAATGTAAACTTCGAGCTCCCTGAGTGAGTCATTACAAAGTGAGCCAAAAGTATAGCCTGCTTTAGTTATATGCGTAGATCTCATTGTTTTTTTACTTATTTAGACCAAATGAAAAAATAAAATCAACAGTTTTATGTACACTGTGATCAGTGTTAATTGAAAAATACTTTTACAGAAAGAAGAAGAAAACTGACTCTAGAAATAGAACAGTTCTTGCTTGAACTGCTGGTCCCCACAAGCTTAACGGATTGTTTTCAAAGACCCAACTTTCTTCTGTTTTTTTCCCACCTGGAAATACAATATTTAGTCTATTCGAGAAAGTACATCATTTAATAGAGCAAAGAAAAGGTGAACGTCCTTGAATCAAAAAATGTGAACGTCTTTAGATCTAAATCTTACGCTAAATAACAGAAGAAGTTGCCCTTATTTCTTCAACAGCAAATGTTTCAGTTACTAAATATTGGGATTTTTATCAGCAAATCACTTAACAGGGCACTGTCGCCTGAGACAGTACTGTTTTGATTTAACTTCTTCATTGCCATATGATGTCATCCTAAAAATAAAATTAAGAAAAAAAACAAACGTGAAGCATTTCAAGAAAAAAAAGTAAAATGCGATGCTTTGAGTAATGCATTTCTGGCGCTTGGTGCAAAGCATTTTACTGTTTTTTGAACTGCTTCACGTTTGTTTTTTTTAATTTTATTTTCAGGATAACATCATATAAGAATAAAGAAGTTAAATCAAAACAGTTCTGTCTTAGGCGATAGTGCTCTGTTAAGTGATTTGCTGATAAAAACTCCAATGTTTAGTGAGTAGAAAATTTGCTGTTGAAGAAATAAAGGTAACGTTTTCTGTTATTTAGCGTAAGGCTTAGATCTGAAGACGTTCACATTTTCGATTCAAAGATGTTTGCCTCATTTTTGCTGTATTAAATCATTTACTTCCTTAGCAGAATTACAACAACGGCCGAGAATTAACACAGACTAAATTTTGAAATTGCAGCTTGAAAAAAACAAAAGAAAGTGGAGTCTTTAGAAGCAATCTGTTAGGCTTGTGGGACGTCGTTCACGCAATGACTGCTTCACTTTTGGAGTCAGTTTCTTTTCTTTTTATAGACGTATCCTCCAATCAACACTAACCGCAGTGTTCCTACAAACGTTGATTTTGTTCTTGTTATTTGACACAGACAAGTAAAGAAACAATGACATCTGTTCATCTACAGAAACACAGGTTATATTTTAGCCTCATTGGGTGATCATCACTTTAGAGTTACATTTAACTAGCTATTTTGCATGTGATGACGACACTTTCAAAGTGAAGTTGAGAAAGTTGAATCAGGTGTCACTCTATGAGACAACCGCAAGGCCCTCTGCAAACTTTTTGGCAACATTTTTGATAGCCTAAAAAGGTGCCTTCCTAGGGAGCAAAAAATACCTAAACAGCTCTGTCGCTAGCAAAGAGCTTGGGCGCTGGAAAAGGTAAAAAAAAAAAATTGTTTACGACAGCTTTAAAAAACAAACATAGCTTAAGCTTTTCATCTTCTCGTGAAGCTTATGAACCTGTTTGCGAAACGGAATCGACAGTCCTGCATTATTCCGAGATGCGGCTCAGACAATATTTATTTAGTTACCCGTATCCATTTCAAAATCTTCTCATCAACACTTCAAAAATTATTTATATTCTCTTTCTAGCAAAAAATCTGTAAGAAATCTTTTGGCGCTTGGTCTTGTCATCATTTCAAAATTGGTTTTGAATTACTGTGTGTCAAAGTATAAAATGCTTCATCGAGCAGGCACAATAAATCCTAAAGCCTGTAAAATAAAGGATAACTGAAGAGCTGATCAGTCGCTTGAGTACTTTTGTTTCAAGCCTAAACCGCCTTACTTCTTGATAAACTTTTTAAGCCTGTCAAAAAAGCGAATCAACAGTGTTTTTGGGTTGCTTGCAGCCTTTCGGACAGTATGACATGTTCTTTTTTTTTCCTTCTATCTTGCTTTTTGATAAACTTTTCAACACACTCAAAAAGACGATTCAACAGCGTCTTTGGGTTGCTTACAGCCACTCGGGCAGTATAACATGTTCTTTTTTTCCTTTCTATTTTGCTTCTTGATAAACTTTTCAACCGTGTCAAATAGACGATTTAATAGCGTCTTTGGGTTGCTTGCAGCCACTCGGACAGTATAACATGTTTTTTTTTCTTTCCATTTTGCTTCTTGATAAACTTTTCAACCGTGTCAAATAGA
>UXUI01009279.1:5739-19705 GCA_900576705.1 Enterobius vermicularis
CTTCTTCAAAATAACTATGTACTTTACGACTTTTTTCGTCACTCTCTCTTATTTTTTCCTGTTCCTGTTTTTCCAGTGCTATGTGAATTAAACAATGCAAATTGCGGAGTGGAGTTTACATAAGTTTCGTGCCTTATTAAAAAGCCCACTAACTAATCACTGTATTGAAATTCATACAGAATATATGCAAGTTGAAATTAAAGACCTCAAAACAGTCGCTCAGTGAAAAATTACTTTTTGTTTATTTAAAGAACTGCTTTTTTCCGAAGAAAAAGTCCACTTAACAAGTGGTGGCAGATTCGACTGAGAAAATATCCTGTGAAACATATCGCTTCTGACTGGTAGTTGTGGTGTAACTGTGAAAACAATTCCAACATAACTGACCTATGACACTTGTCAAAACCAATGCTTCAGCAATACCAATACATTGAAAATCTCCTTCCGAGGGAATTTCGGAACGTCACGAAAAATCCCTACCCACAGTTTTGAAGTGTACCTCCTTCCCCTCTTCCCCCCCCCCTCCGCGACTATGAGCCTCCTGAACAGGGGAGTCGTAAGGTTCCGGAAATCTATGACCAAGTTCAACCTTCAACACCCTCGATGAACTTTTTTTCATCGCTAATGCTCTCGGTTACTTTTTCATATATGGCAGTTCAAATTAAAGCTGCACATGCATTCGGTCGCTAAGCTTCATACTATACTACCCAAAATTCCAAACTGCGTTCCTGAATTGAATTCAGCATTGCGAATATGTCTTCACAGTTCTTTTTAGCAACAAACTTCCTGAGTGTAATATCTTTAACCTTATCTCCGTTCAAAACACATGTGCATCCAAATTACATAAAAGCATACTCAAAGAAGTTTTATTATTAGATGATGAGAATAATTCAACTCTTGTATTCTAAAAACTGGAAAGTCGACCGGTCTTAAAATTCTATGAAGGTAGATAGTAAAAAAGTACATTGTTAACAAATTGGCAACAATACTACAAAGTGCAGACCTTACAGGTAATGCTTCCCAGCGTCTAATTTGTTTTACCAAGTATTACTAGAATAAGATACTCTGTAGTTAATTAAATCAACTGCTTTCACTATATTAAAGTAAATCTCAAAGAAAATAATAATAATAAAAGGTTTAAAAGCTACTAAAGTAGCCTCGAAAGCTCAACTACCCAGTTGAGTTCAGTCTTTTCTGCAGTAGCGCTGAAAGCCGATCAGATATCAACGAACCTTTCTTCAGTTCTTTTCGTTCATTGATGCAAGCCCTAAATATTATTTTATAGTAGTAATTTAGTAGGCACTGGGTATAGACAAAAAACTCCAACCAATAATTTTAAATAATCCCGAGCGTTTTCTCAGAAGAAGTTTAACATCACAAAACACGCGTTATTTCAAAAATTAAGGTTACTGCATCTACAATAACTGATGAAACTTCTCTTAATATGAATCAACAAGAACAAATAGACTTCCCTTATTGAATGCTGCCATAATCCTTCATTTAAGCAGTACTCTTAAACAACGTTATCAAAAAATCTGCCATTTGAAGAAGTGATAGGAACTTACTAATTGAAAATACTTCGTTGGAACACAGTCTCTTGTTGGAATTCCAAGCCTATCTTCTCTCTATATCAAAGCAGCTACATGCTTACAAAAAACTCCCGCTAATCAGTTATTGTGGGACAGAAGAAAGTGAGAAGAGCGGAAAGCTAAAACAGAAAAGCTTTCTTACCCCTCTGCTTTATTTACTCAATTCGTTTTTTCTTTTTTTGAGACTTCCAAACTTGAAGACGTCTAAATGACATACCAGTTGAATGTCGAGCATAAACTCGGCTCGCCGCCGAACGTAGCTCACCAGCATCTCAAATATCACAGAAATACAAAAAAAAAAAGGAAAGATGAGAGATGAAGTGAACCAGATTGGGCATAAGAAATTGAGTTAATCTAATGCAAAGTATCATTTAAATGTATGCCAGGACTAGCCTTTCAAGTCTATCTTCCAAGAGTTACCAATATAAGAGAAACCTTGCTTAATCAACCCGTCATTGTCCTTAAGATGAAAAACCCGCACTCCATTCTGTGTTTTACTAACACGTAAGCAAAAATGTTTTAAAAACTTTTGAAACTGCAAATGCTTAATGCGCCGCTACTAAGCTAAAAACGAGAGATATTAAATGAGCAGAAGACCAAATAAAAAAAGTCTTTCCTATAAAATATTTTTAAAAAGTTTGCATGTTATTCAGCAGTTAGACTGCAAAGCATCTAAAAATAACAACTTTGCTACTTCACGTCAATCTTTGCAAGAAGACGAAAGAATAAAAGCAAATTGGTAAAAGTTGCACCCTACCTGTAAAAATAGGTGTGCAGGAACTTGCGGGTTACTTTCAGCGCAACGCTTCATTAAAATTACCACTTTTATATGTCAGTCAAATTAAAATGAAAAAGTAGCGGAGAAGACTGTAAAATAAAGCAGTATCTGCAGTTCAAACAGATACCACTTACAGCTTGGTAATACTTGCTTAATGCAAGTGGTGGACTGATTGTTTTAACATAAAACAACAATGTTTTTCAACTACTGACCCATCAAATGAAATTTCAAAATGTTTTTTCTTGCTATTAGTTCTGAAGTCTCAACATTTTAAAATCTAAATGCGCAAGTTTACAATGAAGAAGACTTGTAAAATGAAGGTGGCATGGCAAATAATGAAAAAAATTAACAAAACTAACCATCCTTTTTGGGCTGAAGACAAATTTTTTCCATTAATAGCGCTATGAATCAGAAGTTGAGTAAAAATGTCGCGCTGAAAATGATAAATAATATGATCTAGCAAATGACACCAATACAGACTTTTGCTTTTTAAAGAATTTGAATCAAAAATTAAGTGTGGATTCTTTGCGTAAGCAAAAAAATAGCTGACTTGAGCCTCACTGCCACCAATTTGATAAATATCATGCCTTATTGGGAATAGTAACTCAACAACTTCATCAAAATTTCCTCCGTTGTATTTCGAAATGCTTTCGCATATGCTTTGGCCAAACTCCTTCATAACCTGGCAGGTCTCCGCACTCTCGTTCGCGCTGAAGTTCGCACAATTAACAACTTGAATATGCAAGTAAATTAGTAGCAAATTATTGGAAGCAATTAGTAAAGTAAGCCTCTTAAGAGATTTTTAGAAAAACTAACTAAATTTGTACTAATACCTCGAACAATCTTAGAAAGACATAATTTTCTAGCTTTTTTCCACCTGGATCAGCATCCTTGGCAGATGCCACACTTTTTCCCTTTGAAAACAACTAATTGGGTTCTTGCCCTGCAAAAAACGAGCAAGAAAGCATACCCGAGGAATTGTTCAATACTTTGGCGATGTTTATCAGTCAGCTTACGTTCAGGACAACTCTCCAACACCATGCGATAGTGTGCTTCGTTGAAAGCTAATGTGTGATCTACAAAAAGTTATGCAGTAAAAGCTTTCGTGACCATTTCGTAGGCTAGGTAGTCTACACGAACACTTCGGCGTCAAAGAAACCTCAATATATCAAATTTCTCCCACTGTCAAGCATCTATTAAGCAAAGATCATGCAGTTATTATTCGAAAGTAAGACTGTTTTAACCCGTGCTTTGCATTTATTACCATAAATTCGAGGTTCGATTACTCCAATAAGAGCATCCCAACGGTCCCCAAGTCCAACTCCCTCCATTTCAAGTCGAAGAAGCAAGGAAGCTGCATCAACAATGTCTAATGGCTGGCCACTTCTTGAACGTTTGCTTATTTCACTAGAAAAAGCATTTTCAAAAGCAATTCAGTGTTAGAAAAATATTTTGAAAAGCTACGATTTGCACAAGAGCCTGTTAACTTTGTTTTTTTTTTTTACTTTCATTCTCAGCCCTGATTATCCTCCTATCTTGGAATCCCAATATCGCCAATTACTCTGCACTAACCTATCGTAATACGTCAGCGCACTTTCATAGTCTCCTTTTTCCAAATAATATAAGGCCAAATGCCAGAAATTATGACACGCCAGCATACCTGACGGCTTAAAATACAGAACTGCGAGAAATTAGTTTCAAGTATTTGAACTTAATAAAGAAAATCACAAAAAATTTCTCTTAAAGGTTTAAAAGTTAAAGTTGTCAACACAAAAAAAAAGTAAGAAAAAATTATATTAATTTTACCTCCCAACACTTTACAGTTGCCTCCATAAATTTAATCCCATCTTCAAAGCGACCTGTCATCTCCATGCAGTGTGCTACTGCATGAGTCGCCCATGCATCGCCGGCCTCTAGACTTAATCCCTAATGTAGCTGTTAAAACTGTTGCTTTCAAAGAATGGTGATCAATAAGCATAAAATAAACCTCTTTTTAGAGTACTTTTTTTTAATTAATGGAAAGACATCTTTGAGACCTTTCTCAAAACCTAGATGAATAAAAATTTCGTTATTATTTCTTGAAATCGGAAAAAATAATCAGAAACTGAAGTACCTGTCGAGCTTCTTTCTCGCTATCAACATAGTTACCACATTCTTCCAAACCAAACGCGTGCATCCCATAAAGAAAGCTAGAGGTGTAATAAAGGTGAGAAATGAATGAGTTGAAAAAATTTTTCACTTAGAAGAAATCAGAAACGTGGCAAATAATAATTTCCTGACCTAAAACACGGATCAGATTCTCTGTTGGCTTTTATAGCGTTTGCCGCAGTCCTTTCAAGGCGAACTTTGTCGCCGAGGTAAAAATAGGTATCGTGAAGAAATTTCGCTGCTAATATATCATTGGGATATTTCTCCAGCAAATTCTCCCAGTATCTCGTTGCTTGGTTTAAGTTGCTACGAATGTTCACAGTTTAACAACAAAACAGTTTGTTATATGCGTAGATGACCAAAGAACAATATTTCTTGAATATATACAATGAGTACCCATAAGCGAATGCATAAACTGCCTCGGCATGAAGTTGTTCTCGCTTGTTACCAAAAGTGACAGCACTCATTTTCAAATCATCACAATCTTTTTTAAAACCAGAATCGTTCAAGGCCGACTTAGCTGTACCAACGGCCGTTAGTCCGCAATTCAGGATATTACCCATCACTACAAAAATTCAGTATGTTTGCAGACTGGAAGAACCTAAATTCCATAGAACGAGTAAAACAAATTTAAAAATTCTTAGTTTTACAAAACTGAGGATGAGATTCCCATAAGCTCTTTCTGGTCTCCTCCATTCCGGAATCTGTCCATGTTATATACTGTCTCATCAAGCAGTCAAATAATTTAGCTGCTTCATTTGACGTTGTTGTCAGCGGTAAACCTTCATCCAGCCAAGCCTGCAAAACGAAACATTTGTAGATAAATTTGGTGCCCTACAAGGCTAGCCAGCAATACCCAGGTATTAAGAT
The DNA here is from genome assembly GCA_900576705.1 of Enterobius vermicularis. Classification (NCBI taxonomy): domain Eukaryota; kingdom Metazoa; phylum Nematoda; class Chromadorea; order Rhabditida; family Oxyuridae; genus Enterobius; species Enterobius vermicularis. Next base: position 11,122 of record UXUI01009279.1, read on the forward strand.
TGGTGAATTATTATCACAAAAACTAAAAAACTACATCAATTAGCCCGAAATTTTGTTTACCTGAAAAAATAATATTTACCTTACAATCACGTAGGTTTTTATAGCACCAAGACATTCGGAACTGTTGACGATACAGAAATGTTGATTTAAGCCTTCACAACTGCCAATAATTCTCTTTGTTTCAGCTAAGCTAAACTAATGCAAGGAAAGTAAAAAGTTCAAGCAGTAAACAAAATAAAAAGAAAATAAGCAAAAAAAATAAACCAAGTATCAGTGCAGCAGTCTGTCGCCGAAAATCGTTCTATGATTTCAGTAATTTTGGTATGGTGGCCGACAATGTCACCATTTGAACTTTGATCTGTTGTAGGTGTTTACAACAACCAAATTTCACGGTCACTGATATGCTAGATCTTTGAAACGACCAACTAGTGCCGTTGGTAATCGGCCGATTTCCTACAGTCTGTAATGTGGTTCTCATTCAGTTGGTATAACGTATGCTTTCTACCGATTACGGTAGGTCCTTCTTAAAGCGGTACAGCTCTAAATAAATCAATAATAGCGGTCAGCCTCGACTGTTCACCATAACAGATTGTGTAAAAGGCGAACGTTTACTTCATATTTGCCAGCCATCAATCTTGTTTTTCAATTTCTGTCAAGTTCATTTACCTATATACAGTGAAAAGATTGTTTGATTTTTCTTCCTCTTTCTATACGGGGGGTTCGTTACCAATGCTGTATTTGAAACCTATGTGGGATTAAACAGCTCAAGTGCTAGCTTCATAAATACCGGGCCCACATGACACCTTTTTCTATGTAGGGTCGCACCTTCAGTTGTTTCCCATGAATCTTTAACATTTTTCATTACATACTTTGCAGACGAGCAGGTTTTTATTGAAAAACAGTTTTTGCCAGCATGCATACCTTGTTCACACCTACCAACCTCAAAAACGTTTATTCGAACTTCAAAAATGATATAATCTACAGATTAGTGCATTAGGTGGTTATCCATCGGTCTCGCAGGGTCGGCATACCGCATGATGGCTTTGGAAGGCATCGGCAGGATGAGTCTAAAGCAAGTTTCAAAATAATTGTTTGAAAGCCTGTATTTCCATGTGTTGCCGTTGATGTGCTTCTTTGGATCTAAATAAAGTGATGTGAACAAAATTTGTCGATCAAAAAATATGAGTTACGCTAAGAAAGCTGGGAGGTTCTGTCATGCTTATTTAACTTGAGTGATCAAGGAGTACCGATGTAATACGCTCGTTAAAAATAACCGTTGATTTAGGTAGTTCTAGGTGGAAGGACAGTTTATGAAATGAACTCACTATTACCGGGTCTTTTGACAAATCCTACAGAATAATAACAGTCATCTTGTTTGGAAGCAGCAGCATCGAGATACTGCCAGAAAATCAAACCAAATATGCTTATTTGCTTATCTGATTTACTCCGCCTTACGCCAGAAAAATTTTTTTATAGTCGCTTGTACTGGGGAATTTTAGGGCTTGTCTCTTCATTTGGTCCTTGAGTAATATCTCAGCGATCCACAGTGCACTAAAACTCTGGCCCTCATGTAAAGCAAAAAATAAAAAAACCCCAGATTTCAAAACAAAATGAATAAAATCTTAATTTCTAGTTACAAAAACAACTGGACGATCAAAACCCCTCGAAAAGTTGAACTATGCCCGCTTTTACTCCGGCTCCGTGTCAACGTTGCCCCCAGGCACAAATACGAAACCCGTGAGGCTTTTGTCGCAGCTTCGAAACTGGCAGTTCAACAAATTTATTAGTTATATTCATACGAAAAAGAAGCAAGATGGACAACATCATCCAAAAATAACAAAAGAAACAAAACTTGTTTTAGAAATGGAACATGGCTATGAAGCATAAACTAAAATGTTACTCTCATAAATATGCAACAGTATTAAAACACTACTGAATGCTTGCAAAGCAATAAAAAATATTTCAGCATGTGAACACACAATACATCTCCACCTACAAGTTAACTCAGTACCAGAGGAACTTGAAAGAATAAACTTCAGGAAATGCCTAACGCGTAGAAACAATATTCCGCAGTCTAACCTGCACTGCAATGGCTAAAGCAATTCAAATTAATAAAATAACATTTTCAATTCCAAGATCAAAATTACATAATACTTCCGAATCTGTGATTTAAAAGATTAAGTATACCTGTTGAGAATATAATACAACAAATGAGCAGGAAGGAAAAACTCTAAGTAGCCCACAATGTCGCAAAACGTAGCTCTGACGACATCTTCTTTTCACTTTCCCTACTAGGCAAGCATGGACAAAATTCCAGCAAGCAAAAATTACATACGACAAACAAATGCTGACTGAGATCTTACCAAGTGATAAAATTTCGAAGTAAAAATCTTTGAAAAAAACTTAAAACTCAGGGCTTTAAATCTTATGTTAAAATTATTAGTAAAAGCCGTAACGTCCAGCAACAATAGTCTGATATGTTAAAACCCGTTTTGGTAAGTGTAAAATTCAAAGCTGGGCGAATACAGATGGAAACAACAAGGGAACCCGTATTACAATGAGTAAGTAAATCACATTAAATATTATTTTAGTTGCGACCGAAACTCGAACACAAATCACAAGTCCTTTCCCTTCCATCCTCAGTCATTTTTACACATCGTCGACAATGTACTTTACCACATCTATAACAGTGTAACCTCCTCTCACCTCTAGTTGCGAACTCTGCACCGCAACTCGGAGATGAACATTCATCAGCATTTCTTAACGACTGCCAACGAACTACCGGAAGAACGACATTCTTGTCCTAAAGCTATACTTTTGTAAAACAGCATTAAGGGAATCCAAGAAGGATACACAAACGGTCTCGAATCAAACTCTTAACAGTACTATGAAAAAACTGACTAAAACATTTATAGTAGCTACGCTATCCGAAATACCAAAGTCTTGGTCGTCTGCTCTAGAATTCGGATTAGGTGTTAGAAGTTCGTTACTTGCCTTGGTATTCGGCGGACCTGAAGAATTATGAAGAGAGAAATAGGCAAAAGAAAAGAAGAGACAATTAAAAATTCATAAAAAAAAGTTTAAAATACCTTGTGAAGAGTCAGAAGTTTGTGACATCCCTTCACTTAAATTTGAATTGCTATCAGAAAGCTCGCTTTCAGCTTTTTCAGCATTAGCATTTTGGCTTTTTCTCTTCTTCATCAATGCTAGTTCCTAGAAAAAAGGTTTTACAGCTACAACATTCGGCAGCTCTGCCACAGACTAAAAATACTTTGCCTACGGTAAAGTAACAAAGTAATACCACTTCATCTACTATTACTCGTCTTCAATACCTGTCTGAAAGAAGCCATATTCGCTTCCAATACGCCTATATGTTCCAGAGTAGCAATTGCCACATCATGAACACTCTCCTTTTTCAAAATTCCCGAGTTAAAACGATTGTACATGTTCTTCCACACAACTATAGCTGACGGGTGCAAGTCTATATTACCCAAGAAAGAATATTTATTTGCCTAAAACTATGCTATAAAATTAATTGATGAAATAAAGAAACAGGAGAATTATTTTGATCAGACTTAAAAGTACCGTGCAAAAACAGATTCAAAAGAAACCAACTTCATAGAAAGGATTGATAAAGTCGTCATGCCAATCATCCATATGCGCCCAAAGCGACTGAGTCCTTGCCGCCAACTTTAAGTCCTGAAATCCAAACGTCAACCGTTATTTCAGAACCCCTGTACAGATAATCCTTGTTAACAGCTGCAAGGCTGACAATTCCGGTGATTGAAAAGCAAAATTACAAGTATTAATTAAAACGCTAACAAAAGGCATTGATAAATTCATTCTATAACCTTCCGATCCTTGTCACAGTTACCAAGAAAAGTACCATACTGGCAGGAATAAGCATGTTCATGTATCGTAATGAGATATCTTTGGTTAAATTCAAACGCGCTTGGAAACTGTCTTGTCATTTGAAAAACCGCATCCAAAAACTGAGTAAATACCGGGGAGACCTACAAGTTGGTTCAAATCTAATTAAATAACTGTCAAATGGACCTATTAAGGAAGATCCACCAGAAATCTTATGCTTAAACTCTGTTCTTCATGCGACTACATCTGTGAATTAAAAACTAAACCTCTTTCGATGCTTCTTCATTGTATGCTCCAACATGACCACAGCGATCGTCGAATTTGTGACCAAAACCCAACCAATCCTTTTCTATAAGAATCTAAAATAAAATATTCGGCGCTTTAGTATATAAACCAAAATCCTAAAACCGCACAAATGATTGAACGTTTAGTTCAAAACTTTCTATAATTAGCTCCTATTACACTCGAACAACGTTCTATAAATAAACTCAGTTTTTTTCGCAAATCTTACATTTCTTCACATAGCAAATTTTATAATCTCGCAAGGATTCATTCTCACATTTGCATGAAGGTTTTCTTAAACCTGTTGTCAGATTTTATAAATATTTTTTGAGAAAGCTGCATCGGTAAAACCACTGATAAAAACAAAAGAATATGTATTTCTTTTCTATCTTACAGTTCATGAACCACAGTATCTCCAAAATGACAAACGAACAACAGCAGATAAATCTAATTAATAATTCAATATTTCGCTTCACCACTATAGCCTGTAAAATAGCCGACAAAATTACTAAAAAGACCTCAGAAAGCCTTACTATTCCAGATACCGAACCCTATTACTACTTTTTCTTTGAATAGTTTCAAAAAGTTCTTGAAATTTGCCCAGCATAAAATATTAGAAACGGCAAAATAAAATCTGTAACTTTAGCCTTTTTCAGCAGTTACTGAGTCTGTTTAAGCAAAAAGAATTGAAATAGCAAATTCGTGCTCATAGTATACAAGTTAAACATTACTGAAATACTTAAATAAACGTTTTTGAACAGATGCGAACCCGCACTTCAAAACTTCTCTCTAACACAGCAAAAAAAAAAAAAAAATGGAGTACTTAACGAAGTTCAAATAATGGAAGTTCTTCTGAGGCTAAAGTTATGAGGTCAAAAATGCTCTATCTGTTAATATTAGTTGTCCGCGAAAAAAAGTGAATTTACTATAAGACAATAAAGGGATGCAACATGTACTTTTCGTTAATCCACCATTATTAAATGAGTGATGCACAGTTCATTGGCAGCCACTTAAGTGTACACGCTTGAAAAAAACTACTAGTATTAGGAAATCACTCTGTAAATATTTCAAACCATAAAGAAAAAATAGATCAAACATTTGTCCGGCTATGGAAGAAACTATTTGGAAAGCTACCTGAAAACCACGAATTGTGCGGTAAAAGGGATCGAGCATCAGCTGCGCTACACTAACAGTCTGTGCTGTCCGGTCCCAACCATCCGAGCAATGAACAACACAAGAAACACCTTCAGTAATTGACTTTGCTAAAAAGACACCACATTCCAGAAGGCACTTCACATGTCTTAACCAACCAGAAGACTCCAACTGTTTGTAATAATCGGAGACGGTTCTCGAACGCTGGCAAGCTAAACAGATTCCTCTGAGGTAGTTTAAACTGCATACAGTAATCTATGAGATAAAATAGCTTTGTTATAATTTTAAAAAAAGTAAACAAAGACAACTTCTGTTATGTGACAAACCTTCTAAAAATTTCTGTAAACTTGTTCTCATAACATGTATATTTTCAATATCAAAAAACTTGAAAATAATATTTGAGTATTTCTTAACGTCCTCAAAACCTTTGCCTTGCATTTTGTTCACCATGGCATTCATCTGAAAATGAATCACGCTTTTACACCAAATAACCAGCGAAAAAATTGAGAACATAAGAACCAAGATGAAACAAAAGAGAATAGTAGTGGTGAGAAATGAACCATTTCTTGATAATATCTGATGTGTTTAATTACCACCTTGGCTTTCCAATTTAACTCTAAAACCAGAAGCCTTCAAAAATCTCACAGTTACGAAAAAACCGAAAGAAACTGCGATCTCTATTCACTAAAAGTTTCGCAACAATGCATTTCTCAAGACATTTTGATTTTTAAAAATTTATTCATACCCTTGGTCTTGTATCTACCAAATAAAGTTTGTCACACGTCGGATTTGTTTTTGCAATCAGATTCATTAACAACTCATCCTCGACACACCTTGCACTGAATCCAGTCAAAGGCTGAGCGCACCTGCATCCAAGTTTTACTTCATGTATGATTTTAAAGTAGAAAACACACTATAAACTCTAAATTTCTTAAATGTTTCACCTTGCAATGCTAGCTGCATTTGTCTTATGCCAATAAGTGAGTACAGGTAACCTAGCTCGACTTCTGAATTTACAAGAACCAATTAAAGTTTGAGTAGTTGCTGCAGAAGGAACACATAAAATTTCTGGGTATGTATCGCAATGCTAAATAAGGTATATTCAAACTATGTAACGTTTTTAACTTAATGAAAATGGAAAACTCTTTCATACGACAACTAGTTGCAAACTTGAAATTAATCAAAAACTCAAATTTTGAACTCGAAACCTGGTATGACTTATTGAAATCAGTAATTTTCCACATCTGTCTGTCAGCAGAACCTATACCCTGTCTGGCAAATTCCAGCTTCCAATCAAGACAACCCCATCCTCTTCGTTTCTCGTCATAATGCCTTTCACCATTCCTTTCTCTGTTTTCAAACGCAAAAACGTCCAAGATGTTCACTGAAATGAATCAAATCAATACCCTAAAATAAAAAAAATAAAAAAACAAGAAATAAAACGAAGAGGAAAATTCTAGTACCCGGAATCTAAAATCTTAAATAAAAAGCAGAGTATACCTGGTCTGCTGCATCGCGTCAAAGTTTCATACAGATCTTGACACTCTTTATCTTTTGGTATCAAAAAGGTAAGTTCTAAAAAGTGTTTACAACGTAAAACCAACGAACTTCCAAGTACCGTAAGAGCACCACGCTCAACATTTTTGATCAGCCCGTTGGGGATCTGAAAATTTTTCCACTTTCCAAAAGGTAAAAAGACTAAAAAGCAAAAATGTAAGAAAGATACCACCTGCTAAAACTATAAAAAAGAAGAAAAAAGTAATTCCCACTAAAACAATTTAAAATCGAGCTTGTTTCCCTAACAAAAAATAGCTAAATAAACACCAAAATACATTTCAGAATGTTACAGAAAAATAAAAAAAAAAAATAACCCAAAATTCTTTTGCAGAATCATCAGCTTTGAATATGACGTGAGAAGTAGTGACATGAATCGTGCCAATCACATTAGTTTCTGGTCCAAACTTATCTACAAGTCGAACTTTATTCACCTGAAAAACTGGTATGATGTGTTAATAGTTTAAATTTTAAGCAAAAAAATTTAGGCCACTAACAAAGTCAGGAAAATGATAAAATTAATCGAGGACTATGTTGCAAAGTTACTACACTCCTAAACAGAATTATAATAAAGTGATAACTCAACAGTGTTTTGAAACTAAAAGAATTCCCAGCAACTTTAAGACGGGAATTGTCAAAAGAGCAAAACTTTGTAGATAGTTTATTATTGATGCCGAAAAGCAGATGAAACAAGCATTATTACTGCAAGTGATATAAGAAACAATTACCATAACTCAGTATTTCGCTTCAAAAAAAGATTTTTAAAGATTTAAAAACTGCGTCGGAAAGTTCACTTTTTTCAAGGAAAAATAGAAATACTTCGAACAAATACATATCGTAAAACTAAAGATTTCTCTGCTTAAAAGAATTCAAAGGTAAACAAATTTGTCGCCAAAACTAACAAGTTAAAAACTATTTAATAAAGCGTATTTCACTAAAATTTGTCAACCAAACCTTTAAAAAAAAATCGACTGTCAGAAGAAAAGAACACAGTTCCAGAAGAATGCAGAAGCCTTCTGGTAAGAAGAAAATTTATAAATTAGAAAAAGGCATTTAAATTAGCCACACACCAAGCACTAACTTTTTCTAGTACTTAACAAATAATGCTCCTTCCCCTCCCCTCCTCCTCTCTCCTCACAAACACAAAAATACAGAAATTACTGAATATCACTATCGCTGTCCGCTGAAATTGGAAAAAAAAAAAAAAAGTTTCATATGTTTCAAAGTGAACCAACAATTCTGCAACTGTACATTACCCAAATACCTCAATAAACTACTATTTTACTTTCAATCGCCATTAATTTGGTGGTCCGCTGATGTAGTCCAGAACGCTAAAACATTAACCCCGAAGAGAAATAAATCTCATAACTATACATCAGATGATGAGTTATAATTGAACATCAATTTTTTGTAACGCTTCACCCGCTGCTAACCTAAATTACACTTCGAAGGGTGACATAAAACAAAAAAAAAACCATGTATTTTGTATTAAAATATGATTAAATGTTCACCTTCGGAATCAAAATGTCGTCGAAGCGCATTGTCAGAACAAAAAAACTTTCCTCTGAATAAATGAATTGCGGATAGCGCAATAACAATTGTGCCAAACAACCAATAACAGCACTAATATACTAAATGTGACGTCGGCTACTCGTAATTCTGACAAGTGAAAACAGCGATAAGACCCTTGGGCATCTGGAAACACAAAAAAAAAAAAAAAAAAAAA
>UXUI01009280.1:0-10294 GCA_900576705.1 Enterobius vermicularis
AAAAAAAAAAAAAAAAAAGAAATGAACAAGAAAGAAGAAGAAGAAGAAGAAAAAAAGAAACAATTAAATAGTTTTAAACCAAAAAAAAAATTTTTTTTTCTTGGTTTACCGCTTCTTGTCAAATTTTTGTGATTGTTAACTTTTTTTTTTTTTTTGTGAATAGCGTCGTTGAAAATTGGTGCAACGAAATTTGTCGAATTTTAACATTTACGTCATGTTTTATTTTATCATCTTTGTTCGTCGTTCTTTTTTTTTAGCTGCACAATAGTGCCCCTTTTCTAAAGTTTAACAACAGCAACACAAAAGAAAAAAACTGTTCTATTGCAGCAGCTGAATAAATTAAAACCATAAAATTGTCAATTTAGTCTGAAAAATTTTTTCTTTTTATTGTATGTAGAAGTACATCACTGTATCGCTGTGGCTCTTGCCATTTATAGAAAAATTAGTTTTTAAAAGAAATTCTGCGAAAATGATGACGGTGATACTGACGACATCAACAGCAAAGCAATTATCAATTGTAGAATGGGTTTAAAAGTTTTAAAAATTGGTATTCCTGATTGCTGTATTATGATTGTGCTGATAAGCACGACAGGTACTGTAAATGAACGTTCAGATGAATGCTGCAGTTTGGTAGTTTAACACAAGGAAATTTGTCATGATCAAACAGTAAACAACAGTGTTTTGAAATACGCTAATCCTTTGTTTGTGTAACAGTAGTAACCCCAGTAACAACTAAATTAAAAAAGTATTATAGCGCTGCAACTTTCAGATAGCCAAGCAACAAATAGCAGCTAAATATTTTTCTTTTAATTTTTTATTTATTTATTCACTTATGTTATCAGTTCTATTTAAGTGTGTGTATGAGTTTTAGAAAACTTTTATAATTTTTGGAGATATGTAGATTCATATCAAAATAGAACAAAAAAAAGAAGATAGTTCTTGTTCTGTATTGATTTTACATATTTTATTCTCATTATAATTTCCTTTTTTTACTGGTTCTTGCCTTCCTCAATATTATGAATTAATATACATCTAAAAGTTTTTTTTTAGTTATTTAGTAACCTTCAGTTAGTTAAATTGCATTTTTTTGGTGATTATTGCTTCAGAGTAACGGTGTCTCATGATCAGTTTATTTCTGCTTTCTCCATTATTTTTTTCTTTTCCTTTCCGTTTTGTGTTGGTTGTATTTGTGAAAAAAGTTAAAAATTTTTACAGTATACTGTAAAGAAGAAGAAAAATAAGTTTGTTTTTCAAATATTTCAAAGGTCGATAAGAGTTGCATTTTTTTGGTAACGTAGAAAAGGTGTAAAGAATTTTACTTTTTGCAGAATTCAAAATCTTTGCAGTTCTTTCTTTTTTAATTCTTTAAAATTAACTTAGAGTTTATCTATACTAACTAGACAGTTGTATGGAGTGTGGAGTAGAAACGTGGAATAAGCGAAGTAATTGAAGGATTAAATGAGTGAGATGTCGTTGAGCAGCTGAAGCTTTAAGTGTGATCTCTGCAGACCATTTAATACGGCTGATTTCCAAACTTTCTGTTGTTAAAAAATGGAAGCAAAAGTGAGTTTAAAAACTGCTTGTAAGCAGTTGGCACTATCGCATTGAGCATAACGTAGGAAAAAAAGAAGAAGGACAGGACATTGAACAGAAGAGTTTCGACTATTTTGTTTGATGTTCTGATTTTGGATCATGTGAACCATTTAAAATGTTTGAATTGCTGTCATTCATTAAAGGAGAAGAAAAGTCAGCTTGAGTTTGTAGGCCACAATTTCCTTTTGTTTTTTTTTCTCATAAATTTGTTTTTTGCAAGATTCTGTCTTTGTGTTCTGCATATCCTCATCGGATTTCCATTTATTGGAAGTCATGAAATTTCCAAAAAGTATTAAAAAGCAGCTATAATATCTATTCTATGTGCCTCTTCTGTTTTATTGTCAATTGCCGTGTAGTAACTTGACGTAGAAAAACGGAGATCCTGTAAAACTGTGATAAAGAATCGGTTTGAACGTACAGCATCCAAGTATCCCAAATGACAACAGGATAATTTTTTGCGAGATTGTGAAGAAAAAATTAGAGCAAAAAAAAATTTATCTTTTTTTTTGGGAATTAAAATCAAAATCGATTTTTTTGCTCAATTTCAGTGTTGACAAATTTAACTTTTTCTGTGATTTTTTAGCATTCACTTTTTTTAAAGCTTTTCCAGACTGTGTTCAACACTTTTTCTCATCTGCTTTTTTCATTCCACTTTTTGCACTTTTTTTCAGTTGTATATACAGGTGCATAGAACTTTTTAATGCATTTTTTTGTGTTGCATTAATACAGGAATGGTGACGGTTGTGAGAAAAAAAGTAAAACAGAATAAAAAGTTACCTTAAAAACTTACTATATTTGCTTTGCGTTTCTTTAAACTTTTTGCAAGAACAAAAAAAACTGAAGGAAAATGCATGCGCCTACAGTTTATTTATAAAATGATTCAAATTACGTTGAAGACAATTTTTTTGAGTAATTGATGACTTTTGTTAACTGAAATAGCCAACGCCTTGCTGGTTTCCTGTAAGGCATTTGTAAGGTAAAAAATTGATGGTTTTAATCGGAAAAGGAAAATTAAGTTAACATTGTTTTTCCATTATTAAAACTTAAACAATTTGTTGAAAGAGGGTTAAAAGTTGAACGCATTTCGGTTATAAACAATACCAACTCCGATGACTTTATTGACGACATTCGGTTACTTCTTAATGGTTTTGCGCTCAGTATCTGCTTTGCCAAATTTCTTTTAGCTCATGTGAGCAAAAATAAATTTTGAGATGATTAATTTGTAGCAGTAGTCATCATCTGAAAATTGAAGAAACATAGGAATAAGCTATGCAAAAATATTCAACCAAAAACTTTTTGATCTGAATAATGGGCGGTCAGATATCTTTGCGAGTGGAAGCTTTGTCTCAATTTTGGTTTTTCAGCTATATTTTTAAATTATCTTGTCGGAACATGCAGTATTGCTATTTTATTCACTGCATTTATGAAGGCAGCTTGATGCTAAAGTTTCTTCTGTTTTTGGTTACCTATAAGAGCACTTTATTGGGACCTATAATTTTTCTCAGTTTTTGTTGATTATACTTTGGTTTGTAAAGCGGTAAATAAGAAAGTGTTAAAATGATGAAGGTTTTCTGTTCTTTTGTTTTTTGTTTGAGAGGGGGGGTATCTATATGGCTTCAAAGCAGCCTTTTTTTACGAATATTTCGGTTATGTTGGAATTTAACAGCTGACAACAAGTCCATGAAACAAGGAAAAAGAAAATTAAATCTTTTTTGTTGGGATTGACTGAAAAAGACCGGTTTTTTTGGGCATCAAGGATGCGAGTAAACTGATTAACGGGCGGCTAATTTTATCGGTAAAAATGAGCGGCACACGCTTTGGGGGTGGTAAACGGGTTTGGAACAGACAAGCTTTTAGTATTCCAGAAAATTTGTTTGTCAAATCAGTAAGTGTTTGAAGCTGGCCAAATTTATGGTTTATAGCCGAAACGGTTCTTGGTAGGTTGACAGGTTAGTTACCTTTAAAACAGTGAGTAGTAGTCGAAATAGTTGTGTATTTTTGGTCAACTTGATCTATAGGCAGCTGAATCGTTTTGTCGTATGATCGATATGAGCATCAAAAAAGTTTCGAACATAGTGTTTTCAGAGAAGTTTTTTCTCCACACATTAATTTATTTTAAATTTATTCCTTGAAAAAATTTTTTTTGTAAAATGAACTAATTTTTTAAGTGAATGTAAAAAAAGGTAGTGATAGGGAGACAAAGTTACTCAAAAAGATGAATTTACACAAAAAAATAAAAATAAAAGTAAAAATAATGAATAGTTATAAAAGATCAAAGGAATTTGCCATTATTTGAACAAAAAATTATTGCAGTAAAGATTTTTGAGGAAAGAAAGAGAAAATTTTTTTTTTATTGTTTTTCTTCGTCAAAATTTATTGTCGCCAATGTGTTTATGGGAGAATACCGAGGCGGGTGGAAGGGTGGGGAACGGAGGGGTTTTCTTCTGTGCCCAACATACCAAACGCGGAAGGACCGAAAGTTGTTAATTTTTATTTTAGCCACTTTTATCGTTTACTAAATTTGTTTTTGCTTTACTTCATTTGTTTTTTTCTTGGCACTTGACTTGCCACTAGTTGCTGTCATTTTTAGCATCTAACGCAGTTAAACATGAATACCGTTGCTAATCACCAACAGTTTTTATCAGTGGCCAATGATCAAAAGAAGGGAGGGATATCATTAGCAGACTGATCAAATTGAGCACTGAATAAATTTTTTTGCTAAATTGTTAATGATGATTAAAACTATACTAAAAAATGCGGTTAACAAATCATATCAAAAGTTTGAAGTAATTTTTAATAGGCTTTCTTATTCTTTTATTGTCAAAATAGTTAGAATAATTTGACTGATGACAGTTTGGACAGTAATTTTTGCTTTTTTATCTCTCCCTTAGTCTAACTTTTTTACTCTGTTCACATCTTTTGTTCTCCTTTTCACTCGGCCAATCTTTCTTTTTTTTTTTTTTTGAATTCTCAATCAAGTTTCTAACTTCATTTTTCTCAGCGAAATGGTCTTCGAATTTGTTATACCTTTTTTTCTTGGCTTTTATTTTATAGAAATTATTGGAAAAACATTTGCAGTTATATTAATCTAGAGGAGAGTTTTTTTTAGCCGATATCTAGGTGCAAAAACGAACAAAAATGCTTGTTAAATTTTTGATTGTCTCTAATGAGCACCAACTTTATTCGGGTTTCACAGTTTGTGAAAAACATTGTGAATAAACCGGTTAATTGCGATCACAAATGGGTTTTTTTTTTGCTCAAAACGTCTCATAAACAATTTTAACTGCAAAAATTAATAGTAACAGTTTTAAACGGTTAAAAGAGTGCCTTCTATTCGCATCCTCTTTACGCCTCTTTTTACAGCAGTTCTTTTCTCACATTTGCTATCTTAAAGATGTAAAAAAATGTATAATATTATAATATTTCTGAAGAAATTTTTTAGTTTTTTCAAGACTTCAATTGCTATATTAAATAGGGACAGTAGCTATGAAATTTGATGTGCTAGTCAGCTTGTTTAAAATTATAACCAAAGTTTTAAACTGTCTGACCGTTACAACAATTGTAACCGACCAGAAATAGCTTTTTTTTCGTAACTGTGAAATTTTTACTGTAAACTTTTTTTGCTGTTATTCTTGTTGAATTAGACAACCAGTATATATTTTTTGTACTCAGACTTTATCATTAATGCAAATTTGTTTCATAAACCGCTTGTTTTAGTGTCTTACCAATTTTCAAGAAGAAAGTGGCTATAAACATGGCTTTCAGGACAAGGTTTTCGTCGGGCAAAGCAGTATTGTCTTTCTCTCTTATTTTCTCTGGGAACATAAATATAAATTTCTTTTTTTTTTTTTGATATTGATGAAAAGGTATAAGTGTCACATAATTGTGTGGATAATGCCAACCAACTTTTTTTCTTGCTGTTCTTTTCGTTAATCTTATTTAAAACTATAGTTTTTTTTCTGCTTCGCTTCTTTCGCCGTACTTTTCCTGGACACCACAAAACACACAGCAAATTGCACGTGTTATAAAATGTCTTAGTTATAAATAAAGAACGTTTTGTTCAGAACGAGTATTCAATTAAAACAATACAAATTACGGTTTCTTTTGTTGGTAATGGGTAAAAAACTGAAAATAGTTGGCTTTTTAAAATAAAATTTTTTAGCACTTTTTAATTTTGTAAATATGGATATTCGAAAAGCCGTCGGCTACAATTAAGCTTTTGAAACTAGGACGAGTGGAACAACGGTGACAGTGGCCTTTATAATTGTAAGAAATGTCTCAGGGTTGCTTTCTGCCTGCTTTCGTCATTCTGTAACCTTTCAGAGTAACTCTATTACTTTCTTTCTATCTTTGTTTCTTGAGTTTTCTTGAGTCTCTACCATAATTGCTTCCAGAACACCTAGAACACCTGTTCTGCTGCACCTTAGTGCACACAGTATAGTAACAGAGAGGGCGATATTGGCAAAAGGCAGAGAGTTTCAATGTTTTTGTTTAACCGACAAGGAGGACTTGGGTAAAATAAAGCGGAACACAGCCAGGCCAAAGTGAGCTGAGTTGGGTCAACAGATCAGAAGACAAACTGCGGTACCAGTAAAGAAGTTGTCTGAGCATAGAAATAAAATTACTGATTCAAGCGGTTGCCCCCGGGCGATAGAACATCGGTGTACAGTACTGTTGATTTTTTGCGCAATTCTCTTGTTCCACCCATTCATTCAATTCAGTGCCGACGTTAGTTGACAACTTCCTCCCAGTCTTCTGTCCTGTCCCGTGCCCGCCTCCTTCTTAGAACCCCCCTCCCACACCCCTACAATCCATTCCATACTCTACCGCCTCTCGGTTTCTCGCGCAGTCGCCTGTTTCTTCCTATTTCTGATGTGCTCAGCACCTCGTCACCTTCATCGATGTAGTTGAACACTCATTATATCACAATATTTCACTAGTCTGTTTTTCGCTTCGATTCTTTTGTTTTCTTTTCGTTACTCTTCATTTCTTCTCTTTTCTGTTAGTTTGAACTTTTACTTCATTAAAATTTAAATGTGAAGGTAAAAAACTGCAGTAAAAAAATGAAGGAACAACGACTTCATAATTGCTGAAAAATCTTCGTTAGTCTTTTTTTAATCTGTAACGTGTGCAAACGGGCATAATATTGATTTACTGCGACCTTTTAAACGTTATTAAGATAATTGAAACTGTTTTCTTTTGTCAGTTTTCGTTTGTTCTCTTCTATTTACAACAACAGCAGAAAAAAAATTGATTAGAGTTCCATCTTTTTCACTATTGTACTTTCTGAAATATTGCTATTTAGTTTTATTGTAAGTGTTTTTTCTTTGTTTTGTGATTTTGTTTATTTATTTCTCATTTGTACTTTTCATTTGAGGTTGAAAAATAGTTGGTGTCTGTTTTAATCAACGAACTATTGTGGTAATGACGATAATTGTAATTTTTGCTTTTTGATAAAAAATTAAAGAAGAAAGAAGCAGTAACTAATACTGATTTATAAAAATTGTTTTTGACCACCTAATGATGGAATAGCTGACTTAAAGTTTAGATGTTTTTGCTTTTGTTATTGTTTAATTTTGATGGAATTTTTTAATTTCTTCAAACAAATATCTCTTTCTATTATGAACTGTAGCAGATGAGTGTTCTCAGTGGTTTAGTTTTGCTGTTATTCTTATTTTACATAAACCGTATACTGTGCTATGCTGGTTTACCCTGATTTAGTGTTAGGTACTGATACATACCTGTCATTGTTTAGTCTATTCACAATTTTGCAACCAATATTTTTCTACCGTATATTCTTAAAAATTTTTCTACAGTAGCAATAGGCTGCTACTAGATTTAGTCTTTTTTTGTTCAGTACAAAGATATTAAATGATGCAGTTCTCTGTTCAGTTTCTCGTTCGGTTTAATTTCGGTAAACAACAGTTAAAAAAGTGAAGACCGAAAAAAAAAAACAAATAAACAAGTAGAAAATATTTGGAAAACCTCTCTTTCTCGCTCTTTTTACCTTCGCTTAAATTTTGATCTTTTAATTTTTATACTGTCTTTGAATTGGTCAGACTTTTAGGGAGAGTAAAGAGAAGAATTATCGATACTAGAACTTTGGGGGAACTTGGGGTCAAGGAGCTATAAAAAATGAAAGCTTATTGTGTGTATGTTGTTTTTTAGTATGTATTTATGTGTGTATGTTTGTGTGTTTGTGTGTGTGTGTTCGCATATGTAAGCGTATGTCTGTAGAAAATTCAGTAAATGGAGTAATAAAATAAAAAAAATTTCTTTTTAGTGTTTCTTAACTAATTTACTGAGTGATTTTTGCAATAAGCGAATGTGGAAGTATGTGTAATTATTTGTGCATGTGTTTTTTCTTCTATTAGTTCAGTTTGATTTTCCAAAAGAATGTTATGTAGCAAAGGCATCACAACACACACACACACACACTCACACACTCACACACACAAATACACGCATATTCATAAACGCAGAACGGGAATCACCGGCAGGCAGTATATTGCGATCGTCGAACACAATGGTGAATTTGTTGCACTTGTTCATTCATTTTTGGCCTTTACACTGTCGGTCATGTTGTCCTTCCGAATCTGCTTGATGCTCTTTATATACATTGATCAGTGTTTATGTGAAACCACGACTTAGAAGGAAATGATGTATCATCTGCATGTGTTGCTGCTCCCGTTGCTGCTAGTGGCGTTCCAGTTGACACTGCTTAGTTCTCAACTGCATTTAAACAATTGAATTTGAGTACGAAAGCTTGAGTTGCGCATTGCGGTATGATGTTTCGTATAACGGACCGGAACATTGTTATTGACAAGTGAAGATTGTCTTTTTTTTCTTTTCTTCTTAGTATTAAGTTCAAGAAAAGGCTTCTTTCTCATCTGTGCCTTCTTCTTCCAGCTCTCCTTTGGCGCTGTTATATAAAATTTGATTTATTTAGCCGAAAATGTTCAACATGCGAAAAGGAAAGGAAAGTGCAGAAACGAAGAAAAAGAAGAAAAAAGTTTTGAAAAAATTTTTATGCAACTAGTACTTATTAAAAATTAACTATTTCTCTCTTTTTTGGTTCTTTTACTTCCTCATCAACTGTCGTTTGTATTCAGCTTTGTCAGGTTTACTGTTTATTAAATGCTGCAAGCCAGATGCAATGCTACTGTTTATTGTTTGAATCGGTAGCATCAGGTGATAGTAATATCAGCAGCTCTTATCGTCTGCCTTAATTGATCTTCTGCTCAACATCACTGACTATCAACACGCAAATGGAAAGGCTGACTGGATGGAGATGGATGGTTAAATAAATGAATGAATGGTTAGATAGATGGATGCTGGCTGGCAAAGAAATCATTGAACGTTTGTCATCCCATTTACGTCTACACATCAACACATGATGATAATGTTTTGTTTAAACTGTTCAGCGTTACTTCACTAAATATATGTTGGAGCATTTAACGCTGCTGTTCCGTTATGACAAAGTTGTTTGTTTTCGTTTGATATTTTTGTGCCTGAATGGATATTTTGGGACCTAAAAACCGGATAGATGCGTGACTGTTAGGAGTTTTTTTCAAGAAAGAGGAAGAGGAGTGGAAATTGGTTAACAGAGGCGAAGAGGGTACGAAAGAAGAATTGAGGAGGTTTTAAGATTGTCTGTATGTTGATGACTTTTTGTAACATTAGTTGCTGAATGCTTTTTCTATTGTTTACTGGTAGGCTCTTTGAAAAGTCTGCGAAGTTTATTTTCAATTTTGCAGACTTTCATTAACGGACAATGAGATGGAATATTGATACTGAAAGGAAAAAAAATTGCATTTTTCACTTATATTTAGTAATTTTTTCACCTTTTTCTTTCAGTTATACTGCATCGTCTGAACCTTTCTTTTTGGTGTTATTTTGGAGTAGAATATTAGCCATGAGAAGTATCTGTGAAAACACATAAAGATATTTATACAATGTTACTGTTTCTGGAGAGACTTCTCAAACTACTTTTATTTTTGTCAGTACAGCAAGTATTTTGTTGTTTTCTTGTTTCGACAATTATTCATCAAAAAAATTTTTTTGACATATAGAAATTTTAATTATTGTTTGTCGGGCATTTTTTTTTCATCAAATATGCAGTGATTATGTTGTTGGTGGTGTATCACTTGACGTTATGTTGATAATTTTTGTTTCGATATACTTGGTACAGACAACGGATTAATTGTTGTATAACCAAAAAAATTTGAAGAAAAAATAAGATATATATACAAATGTGTATTCTTTTTTTCATTTAGAAACGTTGGAAGGAAAAAAGTCAGAAAACAGAAGGAAGAAACATTGCTTTTTTTTACTGCTACTGTTGCTGCTGCAAAACAACAAAATAGAAGCATTTTATTGGGAAGGAAGGCAATTAAATATCGAAGGAGAGATCTTTTGACAAAGAAAAAATTAGGATTGCTCGGTATTCGTGTCAAAAAAAAAAACATACGAAGAGCAAAACCAATTTTTTTTCGCTTTTTTACTAATAAAAAAAGAAAGAAAGAAGAAGCAGAAGAAAAAAAGGCGATATGTCTGGTTTGGTTGTTGATACTCGATGTTCTCGACCAAACGATGAGATTCTGAACAGGATTTGTGGTGATGAACGAAGATGCAGTTATAGTAACCTGCAGGTGGAAGCCTTTTTTGATCATCAACAGTAAGATTTTCTAGTTTTTTTTTT
>UXUI01009282.1:340-12788 GCA_900576705.1 Enterobius vermicularis
CAGCGGAATACCAAACCGAAAAAGACACCGAAACATGAATGTACAGTTATTTTACTGGATGTTGGTTCTAATATGGCTCACCCTGTACGGGATACCTCGACTCCAGCTATTTTTTATGCCAAAGAAATAGTTGATTGGGTGCTAACAAGAAAAGTTGGTGTTCCTTCATTATTTACCATCGTCGGCGATGAAATTTAAAAGCATTTAAGTAGCTGTTGTTTGCTCGCTCTAAATTCTTAATTCAAAAATTACAAACTGTTTTAAAGATATTTACGGAGTCTCCAGACGAGTTTGTTCTGGTTCTTTTTGGAAATAACGAGACTAAAAATCCTTTCTCCAGTACTTTAAACATATATTACTGTGAGGAAGAGATGCAGTTGCCGACGTTTGATTGGCTGAAATATCTCGAGAATGAGGTTAAAGTGAGCGAAGAAGTCGAAGGGGACTGTAAGTTTCACTCTTACCATACTTCGTTCATTGTTGCTGGTTTTGAGCGAAAAATAGATTGCTTTAGCTTTTCGTTGTTTTGTAACATAAATGAAGTTAAAGACTTCTTGTCGTTTGCTTGCTAACTTTTTTCCTCAATCCGATGCTTTTTTTTTCTTTTTTTTTTTTGCTGTGTTCTTCAGAACTGCAGCTTCTTTGTTTAAGATGATTAACACCACAGCTCCTTCAGGGTAAAGGTATGTTCATTTCAGTTCTCACAGCTCTGATCGAAGCTGTAGATTTTATGCGGTCCTCCTTGAAATCAAAGGCAGAAAATGTCGTCACAGGAATAAATATCTTATTGGTCACTAACTTACTGGGCCATAACTTAGGAGGGTCACAAGAAGATTTCGATGACGCAAACGCTGCAATCAACGGAATCACGTCTTTAAATATTAGTCTGAGTGTCATGTAAGTGATCACTATGTCATCTTACATCTGTAATCTAAGAAATTAGTTAATTCATGTTTTTTTTATTTTCAGTAGCTGCCTTATCAATTCTGCTTAGAATGTTCCTCACATATTTTTTCTAGAGGCCCCGACATTCAGTGTATGGAAGAAAATTTAGACGATGAAGCCATGCCAGAAAGCGAACAGTCTGTAGCTAAGGAGGATGTAAAACTTACTTTTAACGAGCGACTACTGACTCATATAGTCGAGGGGTGCAAAGGAGTTGCGTACTCGTTCAGGTCGGTTTTTCTTTATACATTCTACTTGTTTTATTTCCTCTGTCAGTCTGGTTTTCTTGCTGCTTATCGAACAGTACTGATTTATTTATAGCGAAGCGTTGCCTATATTGCAACATTTTGTTCCACGGCGAGTCACAGCAAGAGGCCAAAGATTTTTATTCGAAATTGGTGAAGGCGTCATGTTACCACTCTTGTTTTACAAAAAAATACAGCTTGCAGACATGAATTTGAAATTTAAAAAATTTGACGTTTCTTCAAATTCTGAGGTTGTTATTACTACTTTAACACTATTTTCGCTTCTACTTTAGTTATTTTGGTGTCATAAGCTTAAATGTATCGGTTGCAGAAAATCTTTAACTTTTTACCAAATATTTTCACTCTTCGTACAGGTGAAACGCGAGACTGTATATGAAAGAATTTGTTCGGAAGATGATGATACTTTGGGGAATGAAAGGGGTTTTTCAAAGCCATCTTTGTTGACGAAAGAAGACGTGGTTAGGGGTTAGAAGTCAAATTTCTTCTATTATATAGTTTTATATCATTTACGTTATTATAAAAGAATGGATTTTATGATTTCCATTTTTATTTGTAGCGTTTATACTGCTTTTCTGCTCACTCAGTAAATTTTAAATATTACAGTCTCATTTTTTAGTGTTAATAGATTTCCTAAACATGGGTAATTGTGAGTGGTACTAGTTCCAGTCTTAAACTTGATTCACTTGGAACTTTTTCTTTTAAAAACTTCAGTTTTTTTTTGTTTCTTTCATACTGGAGTCGTAGCACTTGACTTTCCATTTCTTTAAAATTTACAATTTTACACATTTGCTGTGAAAAGTCAAACAGCCCTAGCTTCAATTGGCACATTTTTTTCAGGCTACACTTTTGGTGCGACAATCGTACCGTTTAATGATGCTGATAGAGAGGAATATGGTTGGAAAAAGGAAGTTCGGAGTCTTCGTCTCATACAGTTTTCGCAGCGATCTCAGGTTTGCTTACCTCATAATTTTTTAGGCCAAAGATTACACATTTTTTGGAATTGCGATGTTCAAATTGCATGTTTTGTTTTTCTAGCTTTATTGACTCTGCCAACATTCCTAAGTATTTGATTAAACAAAAAGTGTAGGAGTGAATTAAGACTGATAATTTTGAGAAGATAGGAAAATTTTTTGAAACTTTTGTCACATTACTGTTCTTTAAATTTCTTTCAATTATTGAAGAACTACTTTGTTTCAGATATTACATCATTATTTAATGGATGGCACAGCGTATTATTGTATTCCTCCTCCTGACGATAAAGTAGGTTACAGTTAAATCGTCATTAAAGATTAGTTACTAAAGATAAAGTCTTCAGTATTAACTGCATCTTAAAATTGCTATTATTTTCCGTTCCAAAATATCAAAAAGTTTTGTTACTGGATTATAATCGATGTGCTGAGTTCCCTACACGTGATTTTGGTTAGACAAAATTAAATAGTAGTTACAAGAATTTTCATTTTGTCTTTAATTTGATGTGTTTGTTAAGAGTTTGGCTAATTTTGCAGACAGTTTACGTCAGAAGGTTAGGAAATTTATTTACCTCTTTTGGAAACTCATTTATTTTGGCTGTGCATCTTCTGCAGTGCACGAAATCTTCACTAAGTACTGACATGAGATGTGTAGTTCGATTGTTTGATACTTTCTTTATTAGCAGTTTAACGGGCTAGCCTAACGATTAACTGTAGTGGTTTTGAGGATTTATTGCATAATTTTTCTAGAAATTTGAGTAAATAATTTTCAGGATGGATGTGTAGCTGTTTCTGCATTAGTTCGGGCTCTTGTTGAAGAAGATAAAGTTGCTATAGCTCGTTATGTTTATAACGCGGCGTCTCATCCTCGCTTACTGGCTCTTTTTCCGAAAATTAGCAAAAAAGGGGTTGATGTAAGCCTTTTTTAATTTTTTAAAATTAGTCAGACGGATTGACAACTTTTGGAGCTTTTGGAATTTTGGTTGCAATTTTTAGAGTATTATGCACTGTCTGTTATTTTTTGCTATTCTAATCCTGCATTTTTTCCCTATAGTTGATGAGATCGATTAAGTAAAAATAATCAATTGTGGTTACTGTTGGTGCTTCTAGATGTTTATTGGAATACAACTTCCGTTTTATGATGATTTTCGTGGTTTAGAATTTCCTGCCTTGGAGAACTCTACTTCTGAGGTTAAAGGTGTGCTTTTGATAGTTTGGCACAGCTTTTTATGTGGTAATTCAAGTAACAGTTTTGTCGATTTTTAGCTTTCAAGTGTTGTTGAAAAATTTTTTGTTATCTAGTTTATCAAGAAAACGGCCATGGTTGTACTTTGTCGGACTAAGAGTAGTTAACAAGTATATTCTTGTATATTCTTAGAGGAAGAACTGAAGAAGCGTTTTTTGAGGTAGTTTTTGATTGGTTCTTTTTATATGAAATGCTCTCTTGAAAAGAAAAACGGAAGAGTGATAAGAACAAATTTTGAAACATTTGCCAAATACAACAATTCTTCTCAGCTGAAAATTATGATTTTTCGTTGTATCGACATCGCGGCCATGTTGAAAAATCTCAAAAAGTATCCTTAATCATAAGACGCAAAAAACCCCTTTTTCTAGCAGTTACAGTTAGAAACGGAACGTTTTTGCTGTGAAATAAGTTTAGGGAAATAATATCAGGAAAGCAAAAGGCAGACGAAAAGCTCTACAGTAGGGAAAGAGTTGCTGTCGAACATAATAAAACGTAATAGGGAAATAAACCTAACGGGACTTGCAATCGGATGTAATGTAGCATTACAGTGTATGAAAAATTTCGAAGAAGTGTTCTATAGTGCCAGTTGAAGAAAGTGTATAAAATTTGCAGTTTCTTTGTTAACGAGGTGTATGGAGTAATTCCATAACACTTCACAAGAATAAGGTATTATTAGAAACTTTTTAAAATGTTATTGAAGTTCCTGTTCTTTGTTGCAGCTGAGCAAAGTCTTGCAGTAGAAGCACTAATTAAAGCAATGGATCTTTCCAACTCCTACTTGTGAGTCTTTAGTGCTATTTCCTTATTTTTCTTCCAGTTGCTGGTTGATAAGCCGGTTTAATGCTTTTTTTTTCACTTTTGCTTACAGAGATCCGGAAACTAATGAATATGGTGAGGATTTGCGCCCAAAAAATGTGCCTAATCCGAAATTGCAAATGCTTTGCGAGGCAGTAAAATTTAAAGCTTTGCATCCAAACGAGCGCTTACCCCGGTTTGAGTGTAGGATTCTCGATGAACTCCTCAATCCTCGGCCTCAAATAAAAGAGAAGGCTAAGTAAGTTCTAGAATTTACGGAAGAATTTCTAACGTTTTAAAATAAGGTATGATTATTACTAGCTGTTTCAGAGAACCACTGTCATTAATAGAAAAGTCGTTTCCTCTAATTCAAATGAAAAAAACGAAGAGATCAGATAGCCTTGATGAATTTAATGATGACTCAATGCCAGGGTACATTATTTTCTTGTTGATTGTGGCACTTTGCTTTTTAATGATGATGTGTACATCACTCACTGTTCTTCTTTAAAATTACGGTTTCTAGTTTTGGGAAAGACCAGAGTTCATTGCCGAGCAGCGGACATTTTATCACTACGGATGATCTTAAGATGGAAGAGTAACAAATGATAGTAGCCGACGGCGCTCATTACATTTCTTAATAGAAGTTCAACAACGTCGGGCCTGGAGAGCATTGTCTCAATTAATGAATATTTTTGAAAAGAACTCACGCAGTCACTTTCTTGGAAAATGCCTTATTTTACAAAACTTACGCTCCTCAACGGCTAAATCGTTCAAATTTGGAATGTGTCTTTTGTTAAGTCCTTCGTTCCTTAAACCCTCTACATTGTGTCTATTTCGTGTTATCTCAGCAAGTTCTTTTGCGCAATAGCTCCCACTTCAAGATAGAATTGTTATTCTTCTAATTACTTCCACCTTGCCAGTTGGTCAAAGAGCTGGAAAGACGTCTTGATACCATTAAGAAGAGGCGTATTTTATAAAACTCTGTTTTTTCTACATGTATGAAATTTAGATTTTATCACTGTTCGTTACTGAAGTAAAATGCTTGGTTGCTAACTTTAAGCATCCATCGCCTTTAAAACTTTCGTTTTGTAACTCATACCGCTGCACCTTTTTTCACTTGGATGCCAGTCTTTTATATATTAGCTTTTGCCTAGTCGTAATGACATTTTTGCTCTAAGGTTATTGTAGACAGGGCAATTTTTGATGTCACTGGTTGCTAAATGAGGAGCATTTTTGAAAAGGAAATCCATACTTTTTGCGTTGTTCTGACCCAAAAAGTTTCAATCCAGTGGTTAATTGGCGCAGTCACTTAAAGAAAATGGGTAGATTTTGGTTTAGTAAACTTTGACTGTGTGTTTTTATATGTTTAAACCAAATGTGGTCTTTTTTTATTTGAAAAGTTACTTCATTTCCAGAATAGAAAATTCATGCATTTTAAACAGCAAAAGTTGCTTTGCGATTCAGATAAAATTATTAGATGAATTAGGTATGTGCCTTCAGAATAAACAATTTGTTTAAAACAAGCAAGTAATAAGCGCCTCTGAATTGGTTGGTGACTGTGAGATATCTTTCAGAATGGCACTTTCTAGTGAGTTGTTTAAAGGGGTGTTGGAGGCAGAAGAGCAACTGAAGCAATAGGTAAATAATTTGTAGCTCTATAAGGCTCTTCAAAAAAATGTTTTCTGAACATTTACCTGCCATGATGCTTAGGTACCCGTCCAGCGATGCTTTTTTTCGACGGCCTTTCTAGTGCCATTTTGGAAAGTACTCAGACAGGTGGGGAAATAATTCGAAGCATCTTTGCTCCAGTTCTGTTTTGGTACTTAAATAACCTTAGCAAACGATGCTGGAACTGGTGACGTCTGTCTCCTGACCAGTATTTTCTGGTCTACAAAAGAAACTCGTACAAAGGAGTATTCTTTCAACTGGTCGAGCAGTGAAAATAACCTATCATTATTTTAACGGTGTGGAAAAAGTTAACGGTAAGGCATGCAACCATTCGACCGTTCCCGTGTACATCTGAGTTTCAAGGAGCAGTGGGAAGAGTTTTCCTCTAGTCGACTAGTGTTTAAGCGTATACGTAGTTTTCACGCTGGTAAAAAAATGTCTCATATAAAGGTCAAGAACGACTACGATGGTGATCTTCAAGGTCTGGTGAGATCCACGTGGGTGCTGTTGCGCAAACGAGACCTAGAACGTTGAGATGTAATTCGTGAGGTGGACTTTGTATCTCTTAACCTTAAG
Organism: Enterobius vermicularis; assembly: GCA_900576705.1. Classification (NCBI taxonomy): domain Eukaryota; kingdom Metazoa; phylum Nematoda; class Chromadorea; order Rhabditida; family Oxyuridae; genus Enterobius; species Enterobius vermicularis. The sequence continues at coordinate 6,805 of UXUI01009282.1, forward strand.
GCACTAGTAGGAGCGCTCATTTCGCTGGCATAACAAGAAGACAACTTTTGATCTTGATTCTTGTTTGCAGGGGCTACTTGTTTCTGTTGCTCAAAAATGGCCCCGAAAGGTGGCTTTGTCTGATTCCATTACAATCATTTCAGTTTCCCTTTGTTGGTGTTCCCATTTTATCGCCAGGGAATCCGTATCTCTGCAGAAATGCTCTGTTCATTACAGTACAGTCTACGTGCAGAGTAAATCTTGCTTGACAAAATAAATGCTTCAGAAATCCTTTCACAGGACTCAGTTTTATAAATTATTTGTTTTTCGTTGCCGTGCGATCACTGGATAGGCATTCTACAAAGTGATAAAGCTAGAGCCTGACAAACAAGCGATTGAAGGACTAAGAAAATAATGAAAATACCTGTTATTTCAGCTGATAAACCAGTGATAGAGCTAATGCTAGCTGCCAGCGAAATTTTACTGGGAAGCGCACTGAAAAAGGACAACAGCGGAAACAAACAAGAATGAGGTATTTTCTACAGTGGAAGTATAGTGACGGTCAGAAAAGTCCAAGAATTGTGGCACTTCTCCGGGGACGCCGGCAAACTCGTTGCTCTTTCTCTTTTGTGATATGTGCTAATTCGAAACTCGTCGACGTCGTTATTGTAGCCTTCCAATGCTACAGCTTCTGCATTGTCGATTGGCCAACTGCAGTTGCAGCAATGTTTTGTTGTTGCTGCTGCAGTTGCAGTTGGGGGTCCACTTTATATCACTGTTGTGTCTTCAATGTTCCTTCGTTTCACAAAACCGAATCCTGAATCGATATGTTTTGAAATTAAGTTCGTGTTTTATACGCAATATCAGAGTTGTGGAAAATTTTTCAGCCCTCTCTTTACGACGTCTGGTTGGTTGCGTAGTTAAACTGTACGCAAATTGAAATTGATCTTTTAGTCATTAAAGTGTTTTAGGGTTTGCTGGAATTGCTGATCGTGATTTGTGACTTAAAAGAACTTGTTTCATTGCTGTCAAGAATATTGTTTTAAATAACTTTGTCAACTCGAATGCAGATGGATTTTAAATCTGGGGATGAAGAGATTGTATTTATCGGAGTAAGTGTAAAAGCTACTAAAGTAAAACAAATCGAATTTTTTTTCTGCGGATAAAAAAAAATAAGACTTGAATTTTCTGCGCAAAAATTATTAGCTGAAAGGATTCGAGAGCTTGAAGTACTGAAATACCAAAGGTGGTGAACCATGTTTTTCAGAGTTTAGATGAGTACAAAATCTGTTTGCAATTGAATAAATGATGGTTCTGTAGAAACTCATTGTTTTTTGCGCTGTTTGCATTAATGCTGATATATTTTGTTTTTTTCAGAGTTTCCATCCACTTTTTTCACTCGTTTTTGAAATTAATATTCATTTCTCAGTGTTTGGAGCAGCTTTGCAGATATTTAAAACAGTGCTGTATGCTTTACTTGAAAGTTAAAACTGATTTTTCATTTCAGGAGTGCCAGCGGTTTTCCAATAAAGATGAAATTTGGGATGACAATGCTGTCATAAAAATGTATGATCAGTGCATACAGAGAACATATGTGAGCTGTTTGTTTTTTGTCGTTAGAATCATGAATTGGAATAATAGTAATTTTGTGTTTTCCAAAAACGTAAATTCGCATAACCTTATTTTTTTACAATCATTCTTATCGTATTAACTTCTTAAATTGTTAAATTTGCAGGAGAAGGTTGAAGAAGACGGTCTTTCAGCTTCAACTGGCTCTAAAAGAAAACAGAAAAAAGTACGTTTTTATAGTTTTAGTATATTTCGTCTGTATTCACTTTTTCAAAGTTATTTAAAATTTTGAGATGTTTCTTCATTCTTTGTCCTTTAACTTACTCTTACACGACTACATAAGCATTGACTTAGTGGCATGTTGGTGACCTTTGTCTTGCTCCTTATTATGAGGATAATTTATGGTACCCAGCGGTAATAGAGGAAGTTTCAAGCGATACTTGTAAGGTATTATATGAAGAATATAACGAGACAGCACAAGTCAAACTTGTAGAGTTGGAACCGTATGTCTCTTATATTTCTTTTAAGGATTCTGCTAGAAAAACCTTTTAATACTTCCATTTTTTCTAGTCGAGAAGAGGAAAGCGAAACCTCCGAAGATATAGATCCATCGAAGTCGGCGAAGCACGGAAAGGCGAAAACTCAAAGGTGTAATACTGGTAACGGCGAAACAGCCAGTGGGTTTCCAAGTGGCTCAAAAACTGCAAAGGATTTTGGAGTGGATTCAGTCAAATGCTGTTTCCCTCCTTTGGAGGTTGTTGAACCGAATTTAAAGAAATTTAACAATCTTGCTAAGTTCATAACTGTAAATTTTTTTGGGTAAAGATGCCTACTTCGGTCCCTCCACCCCCGCCGATGTTTTCTGGGATACCACCACCGAACGATGAAGAAGCATTTTCTAATATGCTACTTTCATGGTATATGTGTGGTTATCATACCGGTTATTGTCAGGTGATTGTTATTAAAGCAGCTATTCCTAGCAAGATATTTTTTTATTTCATTTCTAATCAGTTATTGTTTCTTTTTCTACAGGCGATTCAGAACGAAAGGAAGAAGAAAATGGACACTTGCAAGGATCTGCCTCCATCTTGACCACCTCCCCAGAGATTCTGGGATGGTTAAATGAAGTTCCAAGTAACTACAGCGGGAATAACTCCTTTAGGAATCCCAAGCCAACGACATGATTGTAATTTACGTCAACATTCCTTTTGTTGAGATTGTTCATTGGACATCTGCAGCAACAATGATTGTCGCCCTTGTTCACCTTATCATAGAGTTCCGGGCTCAGTGGAGTCGTAGTTTCCTCATGAGCTTCCTCAGTCATTCCATAAGAATCTTTTTGAGCCGTCATTTTCTTTCACAGAATCTGTTGGTTATTCTTTATAAATCAGTGCAAGGATAAATTAACTTTTCAAACAACTTCACCCCAATTTCCCCAGCAAGTTCATCGGGTTTACTGGTGGCAAGTTGAGTGAGCCACTGCAGTTCAACAGGTTCTTTTGATTTTGAAACTTCTCAAAAATCACTCTTATATTACTTACAGCCGCCCGGTGCACAAAACCATCCATAAATCACTGAAATTTTGCATTGCCTCACGGCCCTGTGCTTGAGCAAAAAGTCTAATTCTTTACATGAAGCCCCGGGTCAACGTGCGCTACGTGGAATCAACATTCACAGAATGAAAGGAAAACTCATATCTTGGAAGCCCAAAGCTCCTTCACTTGAGTTACCGGGTCTTTTTTATGTAGTAGCTCAATGACCAATTATTAGCTTGTTTATTGGATTATATTTTGTATAAGAATACAAAAGATATAAGAAAACGTCTGCTTCTTGCTAGATTTTACAAAGCCAAAACACACTGCTCTGTAATGCCTGCACTTTATACATTGGCACCAGTAACCTGTCGACCAACCAAGAGTGCCATGAAGAAAACAGTAATTAGAAAAGTTTCAAGTGAGCAAAAATGATGCAGCCCTGCCTTAACAATCTCTTGTTCCACCACTGGCACGACTCAGCTTAGCTTTTTTAAGTGAAAAGTGCCTCTTACATGGGTTTCAAAAACAACTACAGCTTATCTTTTCAGCCGTAACATCAATGAACACATTCAATGCTTGACGAAGTTGTTACAACAGCGTTATAATGAAGACACCTGTAAAGGCCAAAAGCGATATATTTATGGAAAAATCATTTAGTTTGTTAATCAGATGCACAAAAATCCTGTTCAGCAAATATTGGGAGTTGAATGGCAGACAGTGGTTCTCGAGCAAGCACTTGGTCGCCCTTCTGAACATGCTCTTGTATCCAAATGTGGTTTATCACTCCTACCAATGGCAACCTCTCTGAGGGTATCCGCCTTAACAACTAAAAACCCGTCTTTGAGTAGCGTATAAATAAATGGAATGAAGGGAACTTCATCATAATATGAGAATAGAAAAGCTGATTTTTACGCGCGCAAGAAAAATCCAAAAGCATTTGCTAGTTGGATTTCACTAAATCGCAGCTTAAATTCTTCTTTGGCAGAAAATAAAGGAAATCCAATTTTCAATCGTCAATTTTGTGCCATTATTTTACATCTGAAAGAGACAATTTTTACTAGTTTTAAGAAGGAAAAGCACGAGCTTACTCTTTGAATAAGATCTCGGGCATTTTGGGAGACGTGTGAGGGGAAAGAGTATTTACAGCTGGTAATTAGGCGGTAGGTTTCATTGCTCGTTTTGCTTTCAAAGGGTGGTCGGCCAACAAGGAACTCGTAGCACAGGACTCCAAGAGACCACAAATCGACCTATAAGCAAAACAGTTGAGAAGAGATTAACTAGCCATTTACTAAACTAATCTGCACAACTGTTTGTTAAAATTAAGTATTAGTAATAAGCAAAATACCTTCTCGTCGTGTACACCACCTGCTATCATTTCTGGCGGAAGATAGTCAAGCGTACCACACATAGTTGCACGCCTATAAAAATAAGCTAATTAGTAACAAATTCCGGACCGAAATTAAATGGAAGAATAAAAATTAAACTCCAGTGCAGCAAACCAAACAGATATTAAACACCAAAACACATCCCTTTTCAAAAGTGATTTAGCACAAGTCAAAAAATTTTCAAAAAGAGTCATCTTCGGAAGCATTTCTAACCTCGAGGATGGGGCATGCACAGACCAACCAAAATCAGCTATTTTCAACTCGCCATTTAGACCAAGCAGCAAATTTTCAGGCTTGATATCCCTGTGAATAACTTTCTTCGCGTGACAGTAAGCGAGAGCATCTGCCATTTGAAACATTAACTAAAATCTAAGAACATTAAAACATTACTTTTTAAGATGTAATATCACGTTTGACTAATGGAGTTACAGAGAGCAATCACTGTCAGGGACCTTCTCTTAGTCGAAAACAGAAACAGCATACTGTGAATTATTTCTGTAAAAAAAAACAAAATAAATTACTGAAAGAAATATAAATGACCGTAAAATCAGACATACAGCTGAAAAAGAGATATTTTGAACTACCTGCTACACTTCAGAGATCTAAAGACTACGTCTCCTTCTATGTCTGTCTAATTTCAAAACGGAATGGAAAAAAGTTAGTGTTTCACAAAAAAACTAGAAGTAGACAAGCTTTCTGCACGCAGAAAAGTACAACCTTTGCAGCACGATCCTCAGGAAACCGTTGACATTTTTGGAGCTCCTTATAAAGCTCACCTTTTGCGGCATATTCAAGAATCAAGTAAATCCTTTTTTCGTCATAAAAATAATTATACATACGAAGGATATGAGGATGCCTGAAATAAAAAAAAAAAACTTATTGCAGTTTCAAAGTGAACGCGTTTCAAGAAAAAATTACAAAGATTTTGAAATGGGGAAGATGGGACATTTTGCATGAACAAAGAATATCGCAAAACAAGCTTCAAATGAAAATTGCGATGGAGACAACTTAATTTTTACTTTAAATGAGCCTGTATTTCTATTTCTCTGCGAAGTTGGTGTTCAACGTTTGATTTGACCAGCTGAGATTTGAACAGGATCTGAACAGTAACGCCAATGTAATAATTTTTTGATACGCGATGCCCTTACAGATGTCAACAATTTTTTGAAAACCAGACTCGCAAGAAAATTAAGAAATAACGATCAATTTGATTGACTCAAGGTTACAAGACCAAAAAAACACTGATTACACCTCAAAGGTAAAATTGGTCATAAATTTTGTAAAAACATTGCTGTTACCTTTAAAGCAACGATATAATGGTTTTCTTTGGAACGAGCAAGATACACATTGCCAAATTTACCTTTACCTAACGGACGCCCAATATCAAAATCCTTCAACGTGAATTTTCTTCTGTAATATTTTTTGTATGGATACGAATTGGAAATTACATTTTATTTCACAAGAAGATGTTAACTAAATATAATCACAAAAAAAAAAAAAAAAAAAAAAAAAAAAA
>UXUI01009283.1:0-13712 GCA_900576705.1 Enterobius vermicularis
CATAGACAACCTTTGGATTAATCAACAACGACATAAAAGCGCATCATAAATTCAATTATCTGTTACTTCTTTTTCCTTCTTCCATATGGTTTACTGCACTTATATTAGCTCAAATTTACAGATAAGACAGCTGCGCTAAGAAAGCATGGAAAGTGATAGATATGATAGAAAATTTTCCCCAATAAAACATTGTCTAAAACATGAGAAATTTTTTCTAGTTACCACGCTCCTCCTCGCCGGAAAATTGTTATGATTTGAAGTTGTAAAGCATTTAGGGTACCCCCAGAATATTGCATGCTGAATACAACAGTGAAAAAAAATCGAGAAGACTTTAGCAGAGTTGGTCGATTAATGACGAGTACACAGATGTTTGTGAGAATAGAATCCATGTTTTGTTATAAGATCTACTAAAGTAACCAAACAAAAACTAATTATGCCACAATTAATAAGCTGATAGAATTGCTGTTTTAATACTATTACTATTCTGTATAATCTCTTTCCCCATTGCCTCTACTTTCCGGTTCTCGATAATTAATTCTCGGCTACTGCTTATTTATCTACAGAAATATTTCTAAATTCATTTTATCTACAAATGGCAAAAATAACGTACAATGATATCCATAGGTACATATATTTTTGTATATATGTATATAATGACTATGTAAAACAAGACAAAGTAGACAAAAAAAAAATATATATTTCATCAACTCAGTGGACTGCTGGAGTTTTTGCCTTTCTAATATCATTTTCTTTTCCAACCAATTACAGTAGCTAAGATCTTGCTGAGTAGCTGTGTTGAGACTGAAAAAGAAAAAGTACAAGAATGCTTATTATCGAATGCGGAAAAATTGAGCAGTTCCAAAAGAACTGCTTTGAAAAAGGACTGTTAACCACTGCAAAAAGGCGGTAGTTCAAATGCTGTGCCTCCAATCAGTGTAGGTGTAGATAACTACACTACAGTAGTCGGTCATCAACAGCGTAACGTCAACACTAAAGTCGGTCACAACCATATACACAGAACAAATACGCTGCAGTCGGTCAGTGTTGTGCAATGCCAGATTCTTCTTTATGAGTATTTTCAAGCCAAGCAAGCCATTCTTCTTCCAACCTGCCAGCATTTCTCAGCTCCATTCTAGGCAAGCACCCCCTCCTCCAAATAAAAAAAAACTATGAACAAGAACCTAAGAATTTTGAATGAAGAAACATCAACACTAAAAAACACCCGCCAAGATGAACTTAAAACCCTTCGCGACAACCACATCCATCTCATTTCCAATCGTCTATTTGAACAGACTTTTCGTCCAACTCTCCATTTATTTTCCGGCATCACTACCCTGCAGTATTCCGTCTCAATAATTTAGCTCACTTCTTATAAACTGTTGTATTTTGTCATCAAAAAAATCAATCATAGTTAGTTTATATATTACTTAACTTTTCTCAAAACATGTATAAACATAAAATTTAACAACGCAAAATAAAAAATTTAAAAATGCATTTGCAATAAATAATGGTGAGCATCGCTCAGAAAGGTTACAGCAAAAACTACAATAACACGGGAGAAACCGACGAAGTGGGAACAGACGTTTCAATGCGCCAGAAGGGGAAACAATACTGGAAGTAATAAAAGCATTAAAGACAACACCATATCAACATGAACAATTTGCAATATGAATATATATACATATACATGCGTGTATATATATGTATATATGAAATATATTAGTCTAAGAACACTACCGCTGAATTGTAAAAACAAAATATGCCAGAATTCGGTCCCAATCCCCTATCTCTAAAACTTTAAAAAGCTCAAGTGATTATCATGATACAGTCTGATGATCCCCTTAAACGACAAAAAATTTCTGGAATTCTGGCCTATCGTTCAAGGAAAAGCAAAAAACTAAAACGAAGCGCAATGAACCGTTATGATGGACAGCGTCGTTATATCACAGAGTTGCATATATAATCTGCCTCTCGACGTCTATAAGTGGTAAAGTAATAATGATAAAACACCACCCGAAAATTCAGCAAGAAAACATCACACACACACTAGCTTTACAGGAAACTAAGCTTAACGCTTCTCCACTGTATAGCTGTCAAGATTTGAAGATAGAACTGCTAACCCAGTGAGAATTAGAATATGACGAAAGAGAAAGGCACCAATTAAAAAACCATAAAAATTTGAGATATAGAAAGTAAACTACGGAACTAGTTATCCACAACTTGTAAAAAAGCCTAACAAAATAAAAAACCTTACTCTTTCAACTAAAAAACCCTCATTAATTAAGCTTACTCCAACAATTTCTTCAGGAAATCTCAAATCACATATACCCAGTAAGACGGACTGGCTTTAAGAACTGCAAAAACATACATGAACTAGAAAACTTTCGGAAAGCAAAATGAAACAAAAACGAGCACTGATAAAGGAGATAACCGCCGCAGGCGTTGCTCAACAAGTTATGTACAACAAACAAAATATCGCAGGAAGGCTAATGACTTCACAGAGCGAAAAACACTAACAAACGAGAGGACTCGCGCACCAATACAAATCGCAAGGCAGGCACAACGGCTCGAGAGTTTAAAACTACAATTGAGAAAGCTACATGGGAATACACTGTAGATCAAAAAGATGAAGGAAAATTACACTCATCAACAACAAAAATAATCTTCAGATCATTGAGGACACCCAAAATTGCGACTCCAGCATAGAACTTCATGAGCCGTCAAGAAGTAACCCGTTTCAAAACCAAAAATAGCAAAGTGGCGATATCAGGCGCTCATAAAAATAGACGAGAAAGGTCTGACCAAAACTACAAACTATTCTGTTCAGTTAAGCAGAACTACAAACGTGTAAAACTCAGAAAATTAGAATCTTGTTACTCTGTATGAGCACGCCACTACTATGCACGCCAACACAAGAGTGGGCCTGCAGATCAAATGACATAAGAAACAGCTCGACCGGCAGACAGGGATATGAGAGAAAATTTTTAACCGATTATCTATCTATATGGCTGCTGGTCCTGATTAACATTTTGTGGCATTTGCGGTGTTCCAGCAGACTGCACCATTTGTGAAGCTGAAACACCGCCTACCGATGACGGTCTGCCTAAGGGAGGAGAACGCACCTGCAATAAAAGTAAACGATCTCTTTAACTTCTACTTTGAAGCCTAGTTTCTAATTAAAAATGAATCATAAAATTTCATCTTATTCCTACAATTACAAAGAAATATGCTATAACAGCGAAATGAGACAACAGTAAGAAAAGTTAAACTCTAACGCTCCCATACCGGGAAAAAGAAGCGAACAACTTAGTAAAATGAATCAACATCGTTACTAACAGTCAGAAAACAACTGAGAATATACCTACCTGATTAAACTGCTGTTGCATAGCTGGACTAACTGACTGTGCGTTTCTAGAATACTGATGCCACTGCTGTGACTGATTTCCTGGACCACCTCCAACCTGCGGTTGCGACACCATTGGTGCATACTGACCACCCGGTCCACGAGGCTGCTGCTGTCCTTGTGCACTGTTTCCTGGCTGCTGCTGGTAAAACTGCTGCTGAGCACTCATTCCTCCCTGTGGCCACTGCCCTCCTTGGTTAACCATCTGCTTAAAAGATATCTCTATTAGCGCAGTCAAAAACGGGTATTACGGTAAATTAATGTAACTTCCATATAACATATACTTCTAAAAACACCGCCTGTTCTTCTAAAACAGCCGATTACCTGTTGCTGTCTCATCATGCCTTGTTGTTGCATAGGAGTTACTTGTTGTTGGGTTCCTTGCCCACCTTGCAGCTAAAAGAAAGTTTATTAAAACATAGCTCCCACTTGCAATCAGCAGTCCTAAAAACAACGTACCTCTGAAGGATTCCCCTTCATCTTCAAGAATGCAGCAAACAAATGCGGCATTTTCTTCAAATCACTGAATATTTTTTCTCGTTCCTCCATCGTACGTGCGTTCTTTAAGCTTTGAATTATCTGTTGCATTTGCGAGTCGGAAGGACGCATGTTATCTGGAGCCCCCGAATAAACTTTTGCTGTAGAAAGAATGATATGACTTTTCTTAAGGACTACCAAAGAAGAAAAGCAATAAAAACGACACTTCTACACATGCGGGAAAACGACAGAAGGAATCTAAGTTAGACCAAGTACCTCGAAGTTGCGAGTGTATCATTCGCTGTGGTTGAGGATTTTGCTGCATTGGATTTTGATTCATCATCATGTGACCTCCTGGTGCACCGTAAGGATTTGAAGAAGCTGGATTAGACATTGCATAACCACCTTGTTGTGAACCATTTCGCACGTACGGAGGAGGATTCATCGTCTGTTGGCTGTGTGCACCCATTTGCGACCTCTGTTGCATTGACGTCTGAGGATGCTTGAAAAACTGATTAGAAACCCTTTAAAATGGTAAAAGCTACTAAAACATTAAATCATGTAACGAAACATACCATGTTCATTCGGACATTCTGCTGCTGCATCTGAGCCATTGGCTGCTGTTGCCCCATCATATGAATAGGCGTTGAAATTCCGCCACCTACAAAACAATTCAGTTTGTTCAGAAAAAGCAGCAGGAAAGTAATGTACACAGTTGTCTGCCTAATGTACGACGTCGCCAATAAAATTACGCATACTAACCCTTTCCGTGTGACTGATACTGTTGTTGAGAATGCATTTGCTGCATCTGACCCATATGTGTCGGTTTCCCAGTCATCATCCCCATTGACTGTCCCATGTGCATCGGCTGAGCTGTTCCGTACTGTTGATTTTGACTCTGATATCCAGGCATTTGCATTCCGCCGTGCTGACTTGTTGTTGGCTGTGGTATTACCATGCCCCCATTTGGACCTGAAAAACCCTAGTTGTTACAAGAACCAAAGACAATATCCAAAACCAACAGTTTTAACAGCTACAACTAAAATATTTTGTCAGCATACCATTCGGGTGATTTCCTTGTGAAGAACCTGAAGCCCCACTGCCACCAGCTGAAAGCATATCCATACGTCTTCTCATCATCATATCAGCGCGACGATTTTGAGAACGCCTTTGTTCTTGCAATTTTTGCCGAATATTGACGCAGAATGGAACCTTAACAACTTTTCATAAAGAAAGTTATTACAAAAGAAATAATAAACAACGAAAGCATTACTTACCTGGCAAGCTTGTCCATTGCAATGTTTAGCATGGTAGCAACAAAGAGCAATAAGTTGCTTGCATACAGGACAGTTTGCATTTTGACGTTTTTTGCAAACTTTCGTGTGTTGCACAACTCTTTTCATCTTGTGACATGGGCCGCGACGACAGTTCGCATCTCGGCATTGGCAAGCGTGAACCAGTGACTGGATGCAACGCTAAAGAAATAAGGAATAAATCACAAACAGAAAACAACAGCAATGATGAGCCAGAAATTCATCACTCCGTTAAATTTATATACCTGAATGCTTTCGTTCCTTGAGCTTCCAGAATCTTGCTTATCTTCACCACCAACCTCAACCAAAACCTTCTCCAGTTTGTGCTGATGAGGAAGCGTTTCATGACACTTGTTGCAAAGATCGAAATCCTACAAAGATAGCTCAACTATATGTTACGGAAGTGAAGAAGCTTGAAAAACAAGAACAAATTAACGAAACGCAACTTACGTCGCAAGTAGCACAGTGCCAAACAGCAGAACCCTGACAGTTATTACACGTGTATGACAATCCTTCACCCTTCTCCTGGTTGTGTAAAGCATGACAGAAGCAAATTGTTGAGTACTTCGCTCGACGAAGAGATGAGAACTCCCAGTGTTCATCTCTCGCACGAGTTAGAAATGTATCCCTTCCATCCATTAGTTCACTTGGCATCAGAGGATCAGGGTCCTAAACAGAAAGTCAAACATTTGATAATAATATTAGTGATAAAAGAGATAAAACTTTAAAAATTACATTAATTTCTTTGTTTTGCGCTGTCAACTGTTGCTGAGGCGACATCAACTGAATTGTGAAGAAAACTTCTTTATGCTTCTCAAAATTGTTATACAGTTTATCTGTAACTTCATTCCCTGTGGCAGCTCCCACCTTCTTTTTGTTCTTCATGTTCCCTTTCTTGAGGTTATTCTTTTTCTTACTGAAAAATAATACGCAACATAAGTAAATAAGAAGAAATTGGCTAATCAAATGCAAAAAAAAATTTCTGAACGCATTACCAATTCTTCTTACTCTTCGGGTTGTCACCTGAATGAAATACATCGTCCTCATCATCATCATCTGCATTTTGTTGAGCGGCTTCTTCTTGACGTTTACGCTCCATTTCTTCATTCTGGACTTCTCTAATACAATCTTCTATAACATTAGGCCAGAAGTCCCCCTCAAAGTATGGAAGTGACATAGGTGTACTGAAGTTGTCGTCCCTAGCCTGTAAAATTAGATATATTAGCAAAATACAGCATTATAAAGCCAGAAAAAATGTGCCCCCAAACATACCTGTTTATAAATGTCTTTATAATCAAATACAGTGTGTTCGTTAACGCCCTTGTCCAACATCTTTTTATACCAATCTTGCAATCTTTTAGGCTTAGGAATTTTCTGTTCAGGTGGGTGGCAGTGAAATATGTAATCATCGCCTTCAGATGGCGGACAAGCCCAAATATGTGCCATCGTGTAGCCTAACTGATTGGCGTAATGAAGATAACCGAGTAAAATTTCATGATAAACATCTGTTCGCAGCTGTCTTGGTTGGAAGAAATGCACCGAGTCAAGATATGCAATATATACGCGCCTAAAAGTAGCTCGAATGTATAGTCATCACAATGAATCTATTGATCTACAACAAAGAAAGGTTATAAATGTCGAACGACTGCCTGCAAAACTGAACAAATGGTTGGTTCTTCAATTTTTCAAAAAGACGTTCGTAAAAAAGTGCCAAAAGCGCTAAAAGACCGTAGTGAATTTTCCTGACCCTAAAACATACCAGAACTACAAGACTTCACATTCTTCAAGGTTTCGATAAAAAGTTGGACCAAAATCTTCTAAGTTCATATTCCTTCATTAAAATTGAAGATTCAAGAATGAATTTCACCAGTAACTGACGAAAGCAAGAGAAAAAGAATTCGGTGTTGCAAAATTTAGAAATCAAAAAATCGAAGCAGCCACTGAAAAAAGTTATTGCCTCCACTCAAGAACCAAATCACTGTAATCAATGTCTGTTTAAAAAAAATTGCAAAAAACTACAATTGCTTAATGAAATATATAAAAAGCAAATAGGTCCGGATTTTTACGTCCTTCTACTTAGCAATGTCCCGATAAAACCATTGCCAAACCTAATAACTTTCATTCACTTTGGACAAACCGCGCTGAAAAACCATAAAGCTTACCACTGCACCAATTTCAAAACAATTCCGTACCAGACATCTGGTTCTTCAATTCTATTCAAATCCCCGTCCCCAGTTAGTAAAAACAGTAGAGAAAAAAATAAAGAAATGTTTCACGTCAATTAAAATGAAGTGTTTTAAGATAACGAACCTTTGATTTGGCGGTGGACAATTACTCCCATACTCTTGTACATGAAGACCAAAAAAACAAACTTCCGTACCGTCTATCACTTCGAATGCAAAGATAGCTTTCGTTCGGTACGGAAACTTGTCAGCAAAGCCAACAGGTCCATACCTAAAAAAAATTGTAAGAACCTTAGAAGGGACTAGGAAGACGCCTCATGCCAAAAAATTGGGTAACAATTGAGAAAAGAAGCTCTTACTTTTGCTTCATCAACGGTTTAACTTCAACTTCTTTATCCGTAGCGCAAAGAACACGAATAACCACTTCGCATTCTTTGCCGACTGGATTTGATTTCAAAAACTTGTTGACGCGATCTTCAATAAACTGAGAAAGTTTACAGTGCGGAAGCTTTTTCGCCGTGAATCGATTTTCAGGTTTTGCTAAAGCTTTCTCCTCACGACAATGCTCACAGATGAATCCTTCTGGGAACACCTGGAGAAAATACAGTAGAACGATAACTAAAATAAAAAAAAAAAAAGTCGAATACCTTATCTCCTACCTTTCTGTTATAAAGAGCGCAAATGCGGTGCCAACTTCTGTGACATTCTTTGCACTGTTCAAAAGGCTCCTCGTCAATCTGGTCATTCTTCATAAGTACAAATTTCGACTTCGGAACCATGCTAAAGACGAATGAGGATTAAGTAAAAAATAATTAATAATCTTTGATAAGACAGAAGAAACATCCAGACGCAAAGTTCTTACTTCGATGTATCGTTTGGATTCTCACTAAGACTAATGCCAGCTTCAGGGAGCGCACCATAGCATTTTACACAGTACGTATAACGATCTGACACAGTTACACCATACTGAGTGGAAGTTGCTTCATATACATAATAAGCCTGATCGCGAGCAATGGTGCACATAGACTGTCCGTAACAAAATAGTGCCAAGGGAGTAAACGCCAACCTTTCACCGCAACAATACCCCATATTTCGCATTACAGGATTGATCAAATCAACAAATGTCTCGCTCAACTGTAATGATGAAATCCATAAACGTTGACTTCGGATTAGAGGAGATCATAAAAATTAAGGGACAATTACTCACCTTTGTACAATATTTGTAAACCTTCGAACTTTTTTTGTTATACAACCAAGCATTATCAAACATCAACCACATGTCATCACAGAACTGTCTTGGATTCTTATAAGCACCACTGTCAAGCTTTTTGCCTATAGTAGAGAGGTCCATTGGCTTTTTCACAATATCGAAATAGTCCTAAAAACATTATGGTGTAAGTATTTGTACCACGATATTGAACTTTTAAAACTATATTTAAAAGACAGTTACCGGAATCCCTAAACTGACGGGGTCTACAGGCATCCTGAATGGTATGGATTCATCCAATTCAATCATTCTTTCCAAAACAGGTTTCAAATGATTCCTTAACTCGTTAGCATCAAATATCTAAAAAAATTTCATTGAAAAATACGGCATGACACAAAATTCATGAGTACTAAAACGAAAAATAAATGTAACAACCTTCTCAGGTACGTCTTTCTTCTCTTCTGCAGCTTCATCTTTTGGCTCAACTTTAATATTCTTTGCTGAAATGGTAGCCGAACTGCTTGAATCAGTTCTCAGCGGTTTCCCGCTGTCCGCAGCCGCAGACGTTCCTGGTTTTGCTGGAATGAAAAATGTTACAAATTCCGTTGTACATCAAACTCTTACAGTCCTCAAAACGTTAAAACATACAGGAACAGCCGGCACTTTCCTCAAAGGACCTTGAAGACATGACTCCATTTGGAACGCTCTCTACTGCTTCCGTCTTTACAACAGCATTTGGCATCTGTCCAGTTGTTGAACTATGAGTCGCTAAAAAATAAACTCTCACACTGTACCTTACACACTCTGCTTAAAATAAGGTAGTAATAATCAACTTAAACGCGATTTTTACACTCAGTGAAACAATTCAGAAGTTCACAAACTTACCAGAAAACGGAGCATTCATTTGAGCGGCAGAGGACGTAGCAGTAGCAGCTTGGAACGTACTTGCCCTGTTGGTGGCCATATCACTATTATCCACCGCGTCTACAACAACGTAGAATAAGTACCGAATCATGCACAGAGTATCAGAAATTCAATATGAACTTACTGTTCAAACCTGGCTGTGCATTAGAGGTAGAAGCACCACCTCCTGCTCTGCTGTTCTGTTCATGCATCCTTCTGAGTTTCTTCTCTTGCAACTCCTTCTGTATCTTGTAAATTTTTTCCGCTAACAAATGATAATATTCGTCCTGCAGAAATATTTCATTTACAGAAGAGGCTGGTGTAAACCAAATAAACCCACGTCATGCAAAAAATACAATTCCGCTATACTACGCAACTGTTTTTAAAAAAAAAAAATAAATAAATAAATCACGAGCGACGGCTGTAACAACGAACCCTATCATCGGCATGCTCGAACATTTCTTTTTCGACTTTTCTAGCATAAGAAATGAGATCCTTTATTCTCTGATCATGCATGGCAGCGGGATCTGGTGACGGAAAAATAGCTTTGACTAGTTTATGAACTAAGTGCATGCGAAGATCTGTTGTTACATCCCGATGCCATTCTTTGGTCACTGAAGGAGCATCAGGTTGCGGCAGTGGACCTAAAGTGTCACCGCCAATCACATTTAAACCCGCTCCCTTACCAGTCGCTGGAAGAGCTTTGTTCGGCGGATTAGGTGAACGAAACGGATCACTGAAAAGAAGTTATTAAGACATCAAAAACTGCAAGTTATAGCACCGATAGTAAAACAGCAGTATGCGAAGCTAGAAAAGTGTAAGACCCAAAAATAGATCTACCCCGTCGGGTTATAGTCGATTAAAAGATTGTTTGCTGTTGCACCAGGTGAGCTGAAGCCGCCAACTGAACCTGGACCACCAGGCATGTTCGGATTTCGTGAGGACTGCGAATTTGCATCCATATTGCCAACACTACCTGGCCCACATTGCATTGGCTGAGGTGCAGGCCCATTCGTGGTGTTGAAACCATCACCAACTGGATAAAAAAAACTTGTAAAATGTAGGCTTCATGAAGTGTTAAGAATAGCTATAAAAAAGCAACTTACCAACAGCCGCCCTTCGGTCGCCTCCAGGAGATGTATTCTGCACAGACTTCAGAGGCTTACACACAGGACAGTCTTCACGAACACAATTCTTCCAGTGTGAAATGATTTGTCGAGATGAAGCACAGTGTGGAACTAAAAGTATGTACGGTCCAAAAAATTTTTAATTTTGAAAAGAACCCGTTATACAAACTGAAGTGCAAAAGGAGAAATCAAGGCACTAATTTAACTTACACGTGCAGGCCCGACCGCTAGTACAAGAGGTCATATGATGTAAGACTTCCTTCATTGTAGAGCAATGCGGCAATGTACAAACACGACCATTTGCCATATCCTTAAAAAGACAAGAACTACCAAATAAAATTACAACATTGATAAGAGTTGAAAGCGACAGAATATCCTACTCCGTCCCGTTCCCGTTGCTGACACTTATGAGCATGAATCAGAAGTACAAGCTGCTGCTGAATTAATTTTCGTTTTTCAGGATCCTGTCCACTCTGCGAGCTGTTCGTTAAAGATGCATTCAAAGTACCACCATCGCGCTGTCCGGCAGAAGTGGAGGGGAACTAAGATGTAATCAAACTTGTAAAGAAAAAAAAGAAGAGAGTGAGAATTAAATTTGGAAAACAAATAATTTAAGGAAACATCGTTCTTTCCTTTTGAAATTTAAGACTTGAAAATTACCTGTTGCTGAATTTGCCCTGTAGGCGCTGACGAGACAGGTATCTGCGACGACACACCGGGCATCATCCCCGGTTTATTTACCTGATTTGCAGGGACTGATCCCATAGACTGCATAACTGCCGTGTGTCCTGAAGCTCCCGGTTGGACCGATTGCTGCTGTGACGGTATCATACCATGTTCCATCATTTGTGGCATCATCTATACGATAAAATTTTATAAGTCGCAATTCGTAAACTACGAAAAGTATCAGAAGTATGAACACAGAAATCACGGGTTTCCTTACCGTGTTAGGCTGCTGCATCGTTGGGTTAGCAGAATTTGCATATGACATGGGCTGACCACGCGAAACCATACCAGGAAGCTGCGGGTAACTAGGAGAATGCATTGCTCCTTGCTAAACAACAATCTTTTCAAAAAAACTTAAATATCTTAGACAAACTTCTAATATAATACTTTCATGATTATAAATTAGAGCCACAAATCTATGACCTAAAAATAAACTAGGTAAAAAAAAAACAGTACGCATTTCAAGTACATTTTTTGACTTACACTTGGCTGTGAAGGCTGCATCCCATATGGGTCGGTAGGAGCCCGTTGCATAGGAGTACTTCCAGCTGTAGTCATTCCATACGGCGCCTGCTCATATTGATTAGCCGGCTGTACAATCATATTCCTCATCATCTGTCCATTATTACTTTGTTGCATCATAACACCTGAGTAGATATATAACATGATGAAAATATGAATTAATGAACTGAAATAAAGACAAGTTTCACCAATTTTAAAGCACGTTCCAAAACAATAACAAGAAATAGTACCTGGATGAGCACCGCGCATTCGCGGATGCTGAGCTGTTCCATTCATAACCATTGCGCCGCCACCTCTCCCCATACCTGACTGTGTAGCTGTCCCTCTGACATTTCCAGCATACATTGGCCTTGGTGGACCTAAAAAAACGAAAGAAATACTAACGGTCGCGACAGGATACACCGAAATAGAAATAAAATGTATGTACCCTTACCTGACGGCTGATATACATAACTCATTGGCATTTGCTGCTGACCACTATGAGATACCATCATCTGTGACTGAACGTAAGACGACTGATTAGGATGCACCATGGGCCCAGCGTTGTTCTTTAACGTCAATAAAATTTTAATAATAAAACGCTTGGCTACTCTTCAAAAAAATCATAAACTGATACTAGAAAACTTCACATACTGGTTGCATATCTACGTGTGATGA
This sequence comes from Enterobius vermicularis, assembly GCA_900576705.1. NCBI lineage: Eukaryota > Metazoa > Nematoda > Chromadorea > Rhabditida > Oxyuridae > Enterobius > Enterobius vermicularis. The sequence goes on from UXUI01009283.1 coordinate 12,519, forward strand.
AAACATCTGTGGGGGTGCTCCATGTCTCATACCACGTGGACCCATTTGCCCACCAGCTACCACGGAATTTGGTGGTGCAGAACCAGGACCAACTATATTGGCACCACTTGTCATGGGGCTTCTGAACAGAAATATGAGAAGAACTACCTCCCATAAAAATTGTTTTTGTTCGAAATTAAGGAACGAGGAATTACATTTTTGCAGTGTTATAAGCATTACATTAAAAAAATAAACAAAAAAATAAAAAAGAACTACCTCGTCTGATATTGACTTGAATAAGGAGGTCGAGGACTATTTAGTGCTTGATTATTGGGGTTTGACGAAGTAAGTAATAACTCTTGTAGGACACTAGGCTGTGAACTACTTTGCTGCTGAGGAACAACACTATGTGCTTGTGCGGATGTCATTGATGACTGCTGTGAAGCCGGTCCTCCATATGAGTGACCAGACTGCTGACTTCCTGGTCCGCCGGGACCAACAGATGATGGACCACCATTTGTCAGCTTAAAAAAAAAAAAAATAAAAAATAAAAAAGAAACTGTAATAATGCATTAAATTTCTAATGTAAAAGCCAGCTCACAGCATGTACACTTGGAGGCTGCTGTGACAAAGGATCCATACTACCACCGTTTACAGAAGACTGCGCACTAGACGGCAGTGGCCCCAACCTTTCCAGCTCATTCAGTGCTTCGTCGGTATCAAAATCTAGAAAACACAATTTCTTAAAAAAACTACCAAGACAAGCGATAAAACCAGCCACTACAAAGTATCTACAAAAAAAAAATAAAAAATAAAAAAAAAACACCGTTCCCCAATGAAAAAAAAAACCTTCCAGAATTGGAAAACCAGACAAAATATTTTTTTTTCTTTTTTGTTACGGTACATCCAGGCAACTATTAAAAGTACACAGAACAAAAAGACTTAGTAAAACTAAAGTAAAAAAACCAAAAGGAGAAAGATAGTGAACTTAAATGAGAACGGAACGATTGGCTTTTAAAAAGATCACTCGCGATAGCCAAGGAGAAAAACCTGAGCAAAATCTTAAAAAAGACTTGATAAAAAAATCTCGTCCGCCAACAAGATTACTCCACTGCATTTTGAAGTCTTCCCAAATCATAACAACTTCCCTAACTAATTTCCACTTTGTGTGCGGAATTAGATATGCAAAAAAAAAAAAAAAAAAAAAAAAAAAAA